>VUQG01000176.1:15302-31976 GCA_015106755.1 Etia nguti
TCGATTCTGCCCTAATCTAATAACACGTCAGATTGAATTCATAATAAATGGATCACCTAACAGCACCCATGAAATCATGACCAATGGATTCAAACGCAGGTCTGTTTTCCTCTGTGTGTGTTAGACTCAGGTTGTGCTGCGTCAGGCGTGGCTGGAGAACATCCGGCCGGTTCTGGTCATTAATAAGATTGATCGGCTCGTTGTGGAGCTGAAGCTCACGTCTCAGGAAGCTTACACTCACCTGAAGAAGATCCTGGAACAGGTGAGGACCCGGCTCTCATGTCACAGCCACGTTTTACCGTCTCTAACCAACACCTGCTGCCTGAATCGTGCGCTTCGTGCACCGCTGTGATTTATCCTCGCAGGTGAACGCTGTGACAGGAACTTTGTTCACATCTAAAGTGCTGGAGGAGCGAGCGGAGAAGGAGGAGGAGAAGGAGAAAAAGGGCGAGAAGTCGAGCGGAGATCAGGTTTATGACTGGAGCGCCGGGCTCGAAGAGGTCGACGACTCCCACCTCTACTTTTCTCCCGACCAGGGAAACGTGGTGTTTGCCAGCGCCATTGACGGCTGGGGCTTCAGGTGAGGCGGCGTCCTTCTCACGGAGGGAGCAAAGCTCTACGTTTGTATGCTGCACGCTGCAGTATGAGGCAGAGCGCACAGGCTGCAGGGCTCACGGAGCCTCAGAACATGAACTGAAAGGCTCTCGTGTCGTGGCTCAGCCTGTTCGTGAGGCCATGTGTTATTCATGCTTGTGTAAATTAACTGACAGGAGTCACCTTTAAGGCCCACAGTTTAGTTTGAGCACAGGCCTCGGTGCCGTTAGGACGGCCCTGGAACCGGAGACACGTCAGAGTGCATAAGCATGTTTGGAGTTCATGAAAACCACATTATCAGTTATACTGTGTGTAGAATAAAATATTCCATAAAAACTTTTCACAAAGAAATGAGCCTTTAATGCAAATGTGCAAATATATTTATAATATACAGCAGTGCAGTAAGAGTATTCATTATAAAATCAAACAGAATAAAGGTGTGCGCTTTGGAAGAAAACCAGATGGAAAGGTGAGTGCAGGTGTGTGTGGGCTGACGTCAGGTTTGTTTAGTTTTTAGAAGTCGAGTTTCGTGTGGACACGTTTGCACCCTGTGGGCTGGGTGCAGTTCAGGAAGAACATCCAGCAGATGGCGCCGTTCTTAAGTTTAACATTTTGTTTCAACATGTATACAGACCCAGCTGAGTTTTTGCCTTTAAGTAAAATACGTTGACCTGTAATTAGATTCATGACTTTGATTTTATATTGAAATTCAAGCAGTTTTTGACTTGTTCCTGTAAACTGTCACAAAAGCTCCACTCAGCTGATCAGCCCAGGGTTAAAGTTCATGGCTGTGGCACTGGTAGCCTTAAAAAGAAAGGGAAAAAAAAAAAAAGCTTCTGGATGTTCATGATGACTGATTCTATGTTTTCCAGCATCTGGCAGTTTGCTCACATCTATAGTAAGAGGATGGGCATCAAGGAGGAGGTGCTACTGAAAACCCTGTGGGGAGATTTCTACCTCAACATGAAAGCCAAGAAGATCATGAAAGGAGCTCAGGTGACACAGCTGGGAGGTTTTTATGTGGCGTAAAATAAAGTGTCATGTCTGCAGTCAAAGCTTCCTTGTATGATAGTTTCTACAGAGCACCTCGGTCTTTGAGACCTCCCTAAAGGTGACATGTTTCTGCACATGGACAGAAAAATGTCAGAGACAAGCGATCACACTGCAGGAGTACAGGGAACTACGCTTTCCCTCCAACTGAGGAAACTGCATTTAGTCCATAAAATCATTGGAGAGAACAGTCAAATCTGTCAGATTTAGCTTTCAACTCAGACCTTAAATTAAGTCCTTAAGTTGCCAGTATCTGCTGGTCTTTGAGTCACAATTGACGAGACGAACGTATAAAGCAGACTAGTTTCTCCACATCACTGCAGGCCTTAAAGGCCTCTGCACCAGGGGTTTAAATACATTCATATAAAAATCTGAAATAAAAGCAGTTTTTCCTTAAACTGTTAAAGTCTTCATGTTTTTGTGCACCTTCTGGCTCCAAAATGAAGACCTGTAGACCTGCAGCAGGTTCACCTGCCAGTTAGATGTGCACACCTGAAAGGGAGCACAGACAGATACATGCAGTTAAAGTTGTGATGTCATTTAAAGTCCAAGCTCAGCTTAACACAGACGAGTCCGTTTCTACTCAAACACACCAGGATCAGTTTGAATGCTGTAATAACTACATTTATGGCTTTCAAACTTAGACCCAGCCCTTCCAACTATTCCACTTACACGCTTCAATATTTTATTTTCTGCGTCTGTCACTTTTGAGCCATGGTGAAGTTTAAAGTGCATCAATTCAGAGAAAACCAGACAAATAATCCACATTCGGGCCAGGTGAGCACACAGCAGCATTAAAAGGTGTTTAACCCCAACTTCACCTAACCAGATAACTCTGTGGGTGACCGACACCCAGCAACCTCCCTCGCAGAGGCGGTCCGAATACTCACCGAGCCGAACACGCCGGAGTCGAGACAAACGGTCACAAAGTCGCTCTTTAAAAAGATTTTGAGTCCAAAATGCAGCAGGATGATGACGGTGGGGCAGGCTGAGGAGGCAGCTTAAATAACCAAGACTCAACCTGCCCAGGTGAACAGCATCAGGGTGATAGGCTCCACCCACCTCTCCCCACAGCTAGCCTGCAGTGAAAACGACTTACAGATGGTATAATTACCTTTTGGTGTTTTTATTCTTAGCACCACCATCAAGTCACATTTCAGTCACATGCACAACTACAGAAATAAAAACTTAGAACTGTATTTAAATATTTTTATAATATTATTTTGCACCTTAAAAACAGAGTTTACACAGGAAAATATTCACGAGGGAAAATCCCAATAGGAACAAACAAACATGACAGATGCAGCAACGTTAAAAGCATTGACGTAAAATCAGAAAAAGAAAGAAAAATATCAGGAAAAGATTGAAAGATCAGACCAGATGTAAAATGTGTTTAAAAAGGACAAACAGCTGGACAGCTCAGTGCAGATGTGCTGCGTTCGAGTTCTGTCTGCTGCGCCGGTTAAATCAGTGTCATCAGAGACGAGATCAGAAACTGTACCGAGTGTCGTAAGTCCTTATAAAGAGCAGATAGACGAGCGCAGCTCTGACGTGCTTGTTCAGAGGATAGCCTGTGTGCCTGCTGCTCCGTGTCTCTGTATCTTCATTTAGCCATCAAACTGACGACTTCACACCAGCCTCACAAACCTGACACAGAGACAAATCTAAACCCAGAGATTTGTTGAGACCTGTTAGTGGAAGCTCATTAGCTTAATGCTGATGCTGGCGGTGAATGAATTTGTAGTCTGTCCTTGTGACGTGTAAGAACCATGTGAAAACCTCCGAGGCTGGAAAAATGTAGATAACGCTGCTGCAGTTCCTCTAATGTCCACTAGAGGCTCCAGCAAATTTACAAAGCAGTCGGTAATAGCGTGTTGGATTTGTCCATCTTTTATATACAGTGTGTATTAATAACCAGCTGTAGCTCTTCTTCTGCTGCTCGGCGAGAGGCTGAAGTCCCGACCGACCCGGCGTGTTTATGGGATTAGACCGGTACCGGCCACGTTTCCCAGCAGACACTCGGCTGCTGCCCCCCTCTCGGGCCCTGAATGATGAATGTTTTGGTGCGTTTCTGTCTGGCCAGCGCTGCAGCTGTCAGGCGCGAGCGGAGGAGGCATCAGTGCCTGCAAAGCAGGGCAGCGATGGAGGGCCTGACCTCTTATTCATGCTCGCTCATCCCGTGAATGAAATGGGGAGGCTTTTTAGCAGCACACTCACAGGATGGAAATGAGCTGTGTGGGCTGACCTTCTGAATCGTAGCTGGATGCAGTTGCTGTGTGTCTGCAGAAAAATGTCCTCTGTCCTCTCCTTTACACTTTTAGCATTTGGTTATTTGCTTTTTGTTCTCAATTGGGAGAACACGGGTCATCTCTTGGGTGTTTTTTTTTCCCCCACTTTTCACGGATATATTACATCATGTCTTAGTGTTGTGTTTGTTTACAGCTCATACAGGCTCTAGCATGCTCACCTGTTGATTTGATGTTCCTGGTAAAAGCTGGATTTCAGCAGAAGTAGATGAGAAGTGGTGCATCAGTGAGCTTCTCTGATGTTAGCTACAGTTATGTTGTTAATTCGACAATTATAGAATTAAAAGAGCACAAATATGTTGCCTGAATAATGACATAACGGCTAAAGTTGTGTTCATTAAAGTCAGTGAATATATTTAGGTTAAACCTGTAGGTGGAGTCCTGCAGGATATGTTACTGCTTTTCAGGTCTCTCAAACCTGCATTCTTTCTAGTGTCCAGCAGGGGGCAACTCCTCTGATTGTATAGAAGTCTATGAGCCTCCTGCTGTCCTGATCTCTGATTACAGTAAACACTTTACAGTTTATGGTCTCATTTCCTAGTTTTAAGTCTTGTTGAATAAAACAAGATGCTCATTTTTGAAATGATGGTCACAGAGAGTAAAACGGACAATAAATCAGGTCGTGGTCTTGAAACATCAGGAACCTGTTTGCCGATGTGTGCAACGCGTCATGTTGGCCTTATAGAGTCCAGCAGCTCAGACGGTTCACACTCAGACTCACGGGCTGAGGTGCTCCTGTAATAATGATCCATTTCATAGGGAAGATTTCAGAGTTGCCCCAGACATCAATGCAGAAATCATGTAGTGGGTAGAAAGCATGATGGCCAGCATCCAATAATAAAACGAGAGGGAAGCTCAAACAGGGGGAGGCAGAAAAGGACAAGAAGAACACAAGGAGGTGACGCGATGACCTCACAAACAGCCTAAATACACATCAGGGAGGTGAACGGCAAAAGAGCAAAAACAGAAAGCCTTCAAAATAAATCAGGAAGTAAAGACACACAGAGCTCAAGGATAAAAAAAGTTATTAATGTCTGATTTGGCCAATCCAGCAAATGAAGAACTTTTAGCGGTTTTATTTTTGTGATGCAAAAGTCATATCGGCTCTGAATGATTCTGGTTCCAGGAGATGTTTTTCTGTTTGAGGAAAGACAAAATCCGGCATGTTTTGGTTTGTTTCCCATCGGAAAAGCGAGTTTTTGCATTGATCAGAGATTTCCCTCCATGTCCGACATCCCTGCAGGCCAAAGGAAAGAAGCCGCTGTTCGTGCAGCTTGTGCTGGATAACATTTGGAGCTTATATGATGCAGTTGTCATCAGGAGGTTGGTTAACTTTTATTATTTCAGTAAAATGTTGTTTGCATATGTAAAATGAGTTTTTATGAATAAGCTTCTAAAAAAATATGAGGAGGCTGCGATGTTCCACAGACTGTTCTCAGCTCTTATTCCACCTGTCAGGACGTTTCCACACAAAAGCTGTGATGTTCTAAGAACAGGTGGGAACGCGCTCCCGACCCTGTGGTCACAATGGAAGAACTTTTTCTTTCTTTAAATCCCCAGAGACAAGGAGAAGGTGGAGAAGGTGGTGACATCACTCGGCGTAAAGGTGATGGCCAGAGATTCACGTCACTCTGACCCCAAAGTCCTCCTGTCTGCCATCTGCAGCCAGTGGTTACCTGTTTCCCAGGCCGTCCTTTGTATCCTTTGTCCTGTGAAGTCAGTGTGACCCTCGGCAGGACGTCAGCACGAGATCTTTGTCCTGTTTGTCCTCAGTGATCTTTAACACACGCTGCAGCCATGGTGTGTGAGAAGCTCCCCAGTCCGTTAGAGATGGCGGCCGAGAGGGTGGAGAAGCTGATGAGTGTGGGAGCACGCCGCTTTGACTCGCTGCCCGAACAGACGCAACACCTGAAAACAGGTATGCACACACACGCACCACAGATGCACACACAGACACACACAGATTATTTGTTTGGGATTTCTAACCAATGACAGGAGGTCTTTTATGAGCATGCTACTGCATGTCCCAATCATCTGTGCAGATGCATCGATGCTGCGCGCGTCCTCCTCCTCTCTCCGCGAGCGGCTCGTAGAGCTCGTGTAGCTCTGGGTGAAACGGGACTGTTGACACCATATCACCGTTTTACTCGCCCCGCTCTGGAAGGACCTGCGTGTCGCTGTCTTCTTACTAACCTCGTGCTCAAACACGTTTTTATAGATTTGTTTTTGTGACGTCTTTTTTACGTTCTTTGTTATTTTTGCCTCTTTTTAATGTAACCTTGTCCTGGTTGTATTGAGCCTGACTGTTTGACCTCACGTTGGTATAAAACAGGAAGCACAGCCTTCAGATATCCACAGATATGGGAAACCGCGCACATCCTGCATCAGCTGATTTAATTTAGCTGACTTCATTTAAGGCTGCATTATGGTCCGCTTTTGGACACTTCAGACTAATCTGACATTCAGCAGAGCCTCGTCATGCAGCCTCTGACCTCTTTGCATCCTGAAGATGGAGGTCACTGTTTTATTATTCGGCAATTTCAGGTACGAGGGAACAAAGTAATGCACGCTGACCCACGTGACACCCAGAGTTACTGTGATGGGTGAAATAATAGAAATCTTCTCAGGGCTGATTTTGTCTTGGTTTGTTGGTTGAGTTCAGAAATGTTCACTGATTTCTTTTTTGCATGCTGAAAACTGACGTGTGAAATCTTAAAACGGGAACAGTTTCACTGTTCGGTTTGACCCTCACAGCGCCACCTTCTGGTGTTGTAGCCCTACAACCCTACTTACAGTTGTGAAGCAGTAACACTGTACGACACCTTGCTCCTTAATAATCACCATTAAATGCCTTAAAATCACTAATTATAAAGAATTATTGTTGAACCCACAGATGGCAGCTGTCTGCAGTGACCTTTAAAATTCTTGACGTAGTGTCATTGATTGTGTGGTGGATCGGTGGCTTTAATGTCTCGCAGTAATCATCAGGGTGACGAAGGATTTCTAACATGAGGCGCGTCGTCTGTAACGAGCACCATGTTTGGGTGAAGGATTTCAGCCTCGTGTTGTTGTTGTTGTTGTTGAAGCAGCTCATAGTGTTTGGACACTTTAAAGACCTTTTCAGGTGTCTGTGTGTTTTTGACTCTTTTTCATTCATTTCTGGTGTTTTTCAGCATTCCTGCAGTGCTCGAGTGAGGAAAACGCTCCAGTCATCGTCTTCGTGTCCAAGATGTTTGCCGTGGACGCCAAGGCCCTTCCTCAGTACAGACAGAGGTAGCTGTGTGTCTGTGTGTGTTCATGCAGGGAGGGTGGTGTTACTAAAAGTAAAACATTACTTATTTACTCACTGTAGAAAGCGCTCACCAATACACTAAGCTTTTTGTATCCTCATTCATCAGAATAATCTCAGCCTGTCGCCCTTTAACTTTATCCACTTTACTTGGTGCTGACCTCGAATGCTGCAGTCTCATTATTGTGACCGTTTGCAGTCTCATTACCTTTGAAACGGTTGCTTCAAAGTCTGAGACCAGGTGTGTGCCCGCTCAGTCAGTCGCTGCGTGGTCACGCGGTTAGTCGGTGTCTTTAAAACAAATTTGGTGTATCAAGCGGCTCCTGTTTTATTTCCAAGGCGTCGCCACAGCAGATATGCCTCCTGATGTAAGCCTGAGGGATTTGTGTCTCCGGTGCACCTCTAGCTCTGGTGCACAGTGATAAAATCTCAGTAACACGGGGTCAGTCTGTGAGTTTGCAGGTGAGTGGGGTCAAGTTGCCAGTTGCATGCAATCTGTTAAAAAAGTGCAAAAAAATGTGATGCAGTCACCGGGCAGTCGTTTGTGTTGGCAGCATGTAGGGAGCAACATATGGGTATTCTGAGTATCACAGTACTCCGACCTCTGACCTCTGACCTCTATTTCAACGTTGTGAAAGGTCAGATTTTCATAAAATGTCTTTTATCTTTAAAACTCTGCTGCTTTTGTTTCTGATGGCAACATTATGGAAACGATGCTGATATAAGAGGATTCTGAATGTCACAAAGACATCTCACCCTCCAACATTAATATGTGTTTGTGATTTATGACATAAATATTAATGCCATTAATCTAAAGAGTTCAAGAAACTTAAAGAAGTTCCAAGCTCCTAGGATTACCCGAACCTGGATGACTGACATGTTAATGTCAGTCATTATTATTTATTAATGTCTTGTATTTGTTTACTTAATGAGTACTTTTAGTTTTTTATGTTACATGAGTGCCAGGAAATGTAAGTAAATGTGATGTCACACAGGTGCGTGCGTGTGTGTGTGTGTGTGTGTGTGTGTGTGTGTGTGTGTGTGTGTATCCAGTAGGTGGTGCTGCTGTCACACCTCGTGGCTGTTTCGAGTCTGAAGGAAGGCCCACAGTTCTGTATTTTGAGGAACAGGATCATAAATACGTCTTCCTGATTATTTTTGCTGTTTATTGTGAAATCAGTGCTCTTCCTGTAGCACACAGTCAGAGATGAAAATACTTCCTGTGAAAACAGAGGCGCGTAATGACGCGAGGAAATGTGTTTTCTTGTAAAAAATCCATCATCTGGAAATGGCTCTATTTTAGCTCCACGTATATCAACAGAAAGAAAGGAGTCAAAGGTTTTCATGCTGCAGGCAGATGCTAACGTCAGAGCATTTTGTCCTGTGCCTGGCTTCCTGCGGTGCCGTCTGTCTCGCTGGAGCACCTTTACCTCCAGTTTCTCTCTTACTCCAGGAGGTTCGGTGGTAGGACACAGCTGTTAGCCCTCTCCGATCCGTGTGTCCTTCTCGGAGGTGAACTGAGTGTAAACCACAAACCCCCCAACAGTCAGTGATGGATGGAGCCGGCCTGGCCTATCCTGGCCTGCCTGTCTCTTCTTAGAACGCGAGCACGCTTTAACATCACACAGCTCCCTTCCTCGATGTCTGGCCCATTAATCTAAGCCCGGTGTCACAAAATCTGTCTTCAAACCCTTTATGAAGATGGGAGACAAGGTCTTCGACTTCCTGCAGTGAGATGAATAGCGAAGCTGTGTTCGAGCTTGAAAGGCTAGGATGACAAGTTACAGCGCGGAGTGGATCGCTGCCACGGCTCATTGGAAGCAGATGCTTACAGGAGGCTTGGATTGATGTCGAGGAGTCATTACAGTGTTGGTCCCAGTGTTGGTTTAATGGCCTGGCCTGTGGAGCATGTGTGTAAGCTATTAATGGGCCAGAGTGAACTCGTTGTCTTCGCTCTGCCTCATTGTGCACTGCTGACTGATCTGCATTCGCTCAGTTGTGGCAAAGCCGTAAAAAGCTCTAATGCGATGTTGTGAACTCCATTACAGTGTTCCTCGACTAATAATCGTACCAGCTAACCAGTCTGACAAAGAGAGGCTCTGCACATTAATTCCTGTTTATTAGCTTGGGTCTTATTTTCACGAGTCGGGTCATTTGGAAGGTCAGAAATGAGCGGACTCGCTCGGTTGTTGAACTGCCCCGCAGCACGTGATGATACGATGAAGTTTGGTTGCTCTGGTGTCGTTTTATGCCAAAGAGTAGCTTTGTCTGCAGGAGGTTTCCAGTTGAGTTTAAGATGATTTTGCATTTTGGGCCTGAACGTTAGCTTTGAGTGCATCGCTGAGGCGGCACATCTCAGCAGGTTTGATGTCGGTTTTTAATCACAGATCTTAATTTCTTTGTAAGCGATTCGTTATTTTCTTCCACTTACTCAGTTCAGGGTCACAGGAGCCTTTCCCAGCTGCACACAGACACACACTCCCGGCTTTGGGGAGTATAGATTCAAAGGCTCTGGCCAGATGTTGGATTAGAACCCAGGACCGTCTTGCTGCGAGGCAACAGTGCTGACCACTGCACCACCGTGCCTTCTATTATTATGTTTAAGAAGTTCTAGTTTTCATCTGCTATATTCAATTTAAATCACTTTTCTTCATCATGGTTTGTGATTTCAGCTTCGTTTGATCCTGCCACGTGATTGGCTGATTAGATATTTGCTTGATTGTGCAGCTGAAGCATCTGAGACGCTGTTTGCCAAACTTCAGATGAACGAACCGTACTTGTTAGCTGCGATGCATTAATGTGGAAATTGTGGGCTGATGTTAATGTTTAAAATGGTTGATTCTGATCAGTGTGTCGACCCAAACGGCTGAAAAAGAGCAACAGCAGCCACTCGCAGCTTTGTATTCCACCTCAGCTGCAGAGCGTTTGTGCATCCCTAGAATCACTTTGTTTCTTATTTGATCTCGTGTCTGGGAGTTTAATGAAGCAAAACAAACCTCCTTCGGGTCTCCATCAGTCAGAGGGAAAGCTGAGTTTATTTTTGGGTTGTCTGGGCCGACGTATATGTGAGCATATAGCATACAGTATATGCTCCGTGCCTCTGCCTCTGTTTTCATCTTCTTGATCTGCAGCGTTTCTGATGCAGAGTAGAGAGATTCAGCCTCAGCACTCAGCTTCCTGTCACAGTTCTGATCCTAATTGCAAACTCTAGCAGTGCACTTCCAGTGGCAAGCAGAGGAAAGGAAATATAGACAAGCTGTCAGAGGAGGCATGGAGGATGAGGAACAGGAGGTATGTGAAAGAGAAAGAGAAGGAAGGAAGGAAAGGTCATCTGATATTGTGAGGTTGGAAGGAAAAAGCCTGTCTAAAGTCTCGGCTAATGAGCCTGCGGGAGCCTCTTTCCTCTTTGCCCACCGCCTGCAGCAGGCGTGAATGCACTCTGCTGACATTTGTGTGGCAGCTCACGGCTGACGGCGCCTCATAAACATGCTGTTTGTCACCAGCACTCAGCTGTGCGTCACCTCCGACCCAAAATCAGTGAAGTCTTTGACATGAAAAGTTCTGAAACACAGAAAACGAAGGACTGAGGTGTCTCCTTTTTACTCTTAGACTACCACACGTTACTTTATGCCAAATAAAAATAGAAGTTACGTTTTACTGTGAATTATCGGCACATCGCAGCCCTGATGACTGATCGGTATTAGAGCTGAAAAGTCACACTTGTTTCAGGACCGAGATTTTAAGGAGCAGGATGGCAGCTAATGATTCATGTTCATCCAGAACTGTAGGAAAATAATTCATCTGTATAGTAGATGGGAGAAAACGACCTCGAGTGGTCGACTCCTGCGAGTAAAATGAAAAACGTCTGATAAGCATACTCATTAAAGGCTTACCTGTGAAAACCCTTAACATTAATTATTGTTGGATCCTGACTGACGCAGCTGCTTTAAATAGTTAACGGAGTCGCTGCTGCTCTTCCACTTGTGTAGTTTGCACACAGCGCTTCTCTCAAAGTGGAGACGCGTGTATCAACAGGTACTGAGTGCACTCAGAGGGAGGACAACCATCCCCCGTCGCACCCGTGCGTCTTTCTGTTCATCTCAAGGTCCCAGCTTCCCGTCCCGACAGCCACCCCGCTCGCTTCTGTGAAACTCGAGACTGTGATTGGACAGAAGCATTTACAACACAGAGCAGAGGCAGAGACGGCTCTGTGGGTTCACCTTGTTTAGTGTCAGGTGTGAGGGAGGGGCGGAGAGCTCAGGTGCGGAGAGCTCAGGTGCACCGAGCCAGTGAGAATTGGGTAAAAATTGTTAGTAAATGCTGAAAATGTGAATTTTTGGACCAGAACTCAAGAAGGGGAGGAAATGAGTTCAGATTTAAACCCTCACTACTAACTAACAATGTGCACAGACTTGTCGACATAGCGAGGGCGTGACCTGCAGCGTCCTGCATCGCGCCCAAAGCTCACATTTCTTTTTCTTAATGCTGCATGCATGAAATGTGCTTTCACACATGCATGCGTAAGTCTGCCATGCTGCTGCTGCTGCAACTGAAACAACACCAGTGACGGTAACAGTGCAGACACTAAAATTATAAAGATTCCTGACATGTTTTTATGCATAAAAGTCGATGAATTTGACTTTTTCGAAAACTTCTTCCTAGTTCAACTCTTTGCAATACCAGTAAGAGAATGTGTCGGACACATGTCACATGTCGGACATGAGCTGCAACTTTTACTTTATATTTTTGCAAAGAGCTGTGACTCAACACTCACGTCCTGTAATCGTACCTCAGCAGATTCACTGCGAGCCACTGCGTGCTAGTCCAGTCAACGATGGCTGAAAGTTATGTTGATTAAAAAAGACAAACAGTACTGCGTGGCAGGCCTAATCGGGCTTAGAATATGTGGACTCGCATGATCTGATCCGAACTGACCGCTCACATTTTGTGGTGTGGCCCACTCCTGGTATACAGGGACTGTGCCAGGTCATGGATGTAGTTAAGGACATGCGGTGGGTGGGGATGCTCTCCTGTTGTGGAGCAGCAAAAGAAGCCTCTGAAGTCTCAGAAGTGCAAAACTATTAATTTGATATTTACTTTCCTCCGCTGGACCCCCATCTTTATGTGGACTTTGTTGCTGTTCACATCTTCCACCACAGGACGAGCTGGCATGAGCAAAGCACCTGAGCGCTGTGACTGGTTAGTTCCAGCGACAGTCCCAGAGGACACAACTTATCCATCCACAGTGTGGTGAAAGATGCCCACCTCAGCTTGTATTACAGTTAACTGCTTTGCTTTGACATCGAGGATTATAAAACCTAATGCAAATGAACCCACGTTCCAATCCAGGAGCTTCTCTAAACCCGTGCCCCAGTATGAGGGGTCTGCCGAGGCCCTCAGTCTTAACATATTTCTCTGATCCTCATCTAAATTCTCCATCCAGCTAAACAGCAGGCTCTGAGCTTTATTTAGCCTTTAACTTACCGTATCTCACTATGTGGCTTTCATGCAAATGTCAGAACAGATATCATCGGAGTCACCACCAAGTTTCATTTTCGTACGCTGGAGCCAGAATAGAAGACATCTTCAATAAAAATCCTTCAGCAGTAAAAAGCGGTGAAGTGTGCTTTGCAGACAGATTTAATATCAATACATTGTTTAATTTTCCAGCACACTTTTTTCCTCCGTCTTCACAATGGGAAAAGGTCTGCTCGTGGTTGCGATCATCAAGCTCCAGTGTTTGGAAGCCATTACTTCATAACCGCAGCAGGCGAGGCCAGAACCCAGCTCCTGGCGTTCCCATTATTACCAATGAGTGACTGATTTGACCTCCTGTGAAAAAGTGATGAAGTCCGTAACGCGGTGCACAGCTGTGTTTATTTCGGCGTTTGATGTAAACACGACATTAAAGGGATAACCTTTGCTTAAACATCTGTCTGCTGTTGGGCGCTTTGTCCTTTTCGGGGGATATAATGCGCAAGCTGACTCGTGCGGCTTTAAACTGAAAGTCACTCAGAACCTATTTGTTCTTAAGGCCGGGCCATCTTCCAGTGGGGCTGGCTCTTTTGTGGTTTCCTGTTACAATCCTGAATTCGGGCCGCGGCCCCGTTTATATCCAATTTATGCTAAAGAGAGGTGCAATCAGTCTCAGTGAGTCGGCAGGGCTGCCGCTGTTGTCAGGGGCAAATTATGGGCTGTTTAAAGTGGTTTGTCATCATGGAGCTGAACTCTGTGCTGCATGCCGTCACTCGGGCCTATTGTGAGCAGCTGTGTTGCTATAGTCACTGTGGTCTTTTTGAAGAGGGCATGCACATTCATACATGGGCTAACACTCCAACCGCACAGCGCACACACACACACACACACACACACGGAAAACTAATGCAGGGATAATTATGTTCTGTTTTTACAGCTTAAACTCTCCAATCTGAGGAATGAAGTCTACCACTTCAAGAATGTTTTTGAAATGGTTTCTGAACAGAAGGTTTCAGGTGGTGACAGAAGCCCCCCAGACCCCGATGCTGCCTCTCAGACCTGCTCCCAGAACCGATCTATAAACATGAAAAACCTCGACTGAATGTGGCCTGTTCAGGATAATCTTCTGGTGCACCTCTGACCGGCTTCTAGCTTGGCTGCAGAGCACACCTGATCCTAATCCTTCAACCTGATTTTCAGTTCTGGGAAGTGGGCTGTAGGCAGGCGGGAAAGCATCAGGAAGGTATTCGTGCCTCACACAATTCATGAATGTCAGGAACGACTCGTTACCTTCGGGGTTGGAAACTGTGGATCCTCTCAGTGAAAACTGCAGCGATGATCCAGCACACGAAGGCCGCGTCGGCTTGAGAGAGAAGTTGTTTGCATAAGTTTAGGTGGAGAGTTTGGAGTCTAGGTAGTTGGACTGGACTTCAAAGTATCCCTGGGCATGAACCCAGAGTTGATGCAGAGTGTGAATGTTGGATAGAAAGCTTAGAAAAAAGTGCTTGTGTGGATGAGGCTGTTGTAACAACCAGTCCATCTACCATTTACTGGACAAACAAAGATCTGTGCTGTGTAGATGAGACTCAAATGAACAAAAAAGTGATTTTACTGCAGCTCTCCTACACGGGCAAACACACCAAACAGGGTGTAGTAAAATGAAATGAAACATTTAAAAACATAGTAATATAGTGGACCGTCTGGAGGTCTGATGGGACTCTTGCTTGCATTTAGGCCTCTGACTCAGGAAGAGATCGCCGAGCGCAGAGAGCAGGCGAGACGGCGACACGCTGACAGGATGGCAGCAGAGGGCCACCAAGAGCCCTCCCACTCTGAGAGCGTGTCACCTGCCGGACTCTGCACAGGTGAGCTCGTCTCTCAGTGACTCGTTTCACTCTCTCGCTTTCATCTTTTTTTAATGTGTCTGAACACAGCTGATGCTCCGAGGGGAGAAACATGACTGAGAGCAGGAAGACTCTTTCCCTTTGTGTTACTGTGACGGTGTAGCTGGTGTGGCTTTCAGTTTGTGAGTCCGTGTGTGTCACCAAAATGTAGTCAGAGACACACATACTGCAGCGGGAACTACAACATGGGTGGTGTGGAGGCATTTTAGAACCAATGCTGTTCGTCCAAAGATGGGTTTGGCTTTACGTGGATAACAAGAGCAGCGTGAGGCGTTTTCAGGTCAATATGTATTTGTGACATGTCCAGTGTTGGTCACAGTGGTGAAGAATCCAGATCTGTTTCCATTCAAAAAGTTAATCGTTTCCAAGCTGGCCCAGCGACCACTTTAGCGACATTTTTATGCAGCTGCGCCCACAGGTAAGATAAGATAACTCTTCATTGTCATTGCACAGTCACACTTAGTACAACGAAACTGGAAACTGTCAAGATTTTGAATTCTGGATTTAACAGGGAGCCAATGAAGGGAAGACAGTATAGGAGAAATCTGTCCTGGGAATGAAAATCTTCTTACAAAAGCTCCATGTTTAGTGAATTATTAGACAAACCTGTCATCAGTAAAGTGCCAGATAAAAATGGAGATTTACAGGCTTAACAAAATCTAAATGGACCCAGCTGCACACCTGTAAAGTGGCGTTTTGCACAGTTGTGACACCATCAAGTCGCCAGAATCTGTCAGACAGACGCGGAAACTCAGAGGTGCTTCAGTGGTTTCCAGTGCAAACACACAGGCACAGATTCACAAGCTGAAAACATTTCCGCCCACGCTGTCACAGCTGATAAATATGCAGCGTACAAGTTTGGAACTGATCTCGTTTCTCTCTCAGCTAAGATGGAGAATCTGACGCTGAAGGACTCGAAGCCAGAGGAGGAAGAGGTGCCGAAGGAGACCTTCGTAGCGTTC
Organism: Etia nguti; assembly: GCA_015106755.1. NCBI lineage: Eukaryota > Metazoa > Chordata > Actinopteri > Cichliformes > Cichlidae > Etia > Etia nguti. The sequence goes on from VUQG01000176.1 coordinate 30,883, forward strand.
GCTCGCGTCTACAGCGGGGTGGTCAGGAAAGGACAGAGAGTATTCGTGCTGGGACCGAAGTACGACCCCGCCCAGGGCCTGTGCACGGTAAACCCCTCACTCACCTGCCGCACGCGTTGCTTGTGTTCGTGGGACGTTTTTAGATCGTCTCGGCTCCTGTAGCTGGTTCGATTCTGCCTTCAGTTTTGTGTTCACGCTGACGTCTTCCAAGCACAGCTGATGTGATGCAGGCTGACAGGTAGTGTGAGCGACACAGATCCTCAGGAGAATTCACATCCCTGTGACTGACAGCAGGTTCCTCTGCTCGACCTCATGTGTTCATCATTTATCTTCAGGCTCACAGAGAAATACCTGGTTAGCATTGAGTACTCCAGCTGTGAGTGAACAGCAACTCAAGCTTTTAATGTCTTAACACCAAAATGTGAACGATTCTGTGTCACTGATGTGAGAATTTATGGCTCGATGTTACATCAGCGTGTGACAGTCTGACCACCCAGCCTACTTGTGCCCCTTGTTTCCTTGGATTAACTCTGACTTTGTGTGAATAATCTTGGATCTAAAGATTAAACGGCCTCATCCAAGACTGCGAATAGAGCTGACATAAAATTGCCTTTCAGTTGCTCCAACAGCCACGTGAGGCACTGTGATGTTACTGTGATGTGGAGTAGAGCAGGGCGATATGGCCAAAAATATTTATCACCATATATATTTGAAAATTTGCGATAACGATATAACTGACGATATAATTGACGCGAGACAAAATACTTTACAACTCCACAACTTTATTAGTGCAAAAAACCCCATCAATGTATTTTCACTTAAACAAGCAGCTGTTTTTTATGTGCATTAAAGCTATATAAAAATTTAACAGTGCAAATGCAAATTCCTTGCTGACAGTTTAACCAAAAGGCATTTCCTGAGCATAACCATGTATAATATAACGCCATAACCACGGATCGCCCCGTGCGTGGGGCTGGACGGCGCTAACGCGTTGATGTCGTGCAGCCCCGGGTTTTTCGGCCCGCTTGCATGTTCTACCAAAAATTGTGCTTTGGTGGGTATCTGACGGACTAAAGCCAAACCAGTTCCACATC
>VUQG01000177.1:0-33557 GCA_015106755.1 Etia nguti
ATGCCACAAGTCAATTAAAAACCTGTAACCGGAAGGTTACCGGTTCGATCCCCTGCTCTGTCTGTCTTGGTCGTTGTGTCCTTGGGCAAGACACTTCACCTACCGCCTACTGGTGTTGGCCAGAGGGGTCGATGGCGCGATATGGCAGCCTCGCTTCTGTCAGCCTGCCCCAGGGCAGCTGTGGCTACAACTGTAGCTTGCCTCCACCAGTGTGTGAATGTGAGAGTGAATGAATAGTGGAATTGTAAAGCGCTTTGAGGGTCTCGAAAAGCGCTATATAAATGCAATCCATTATTATTATCAATCCCTCTTTCCTGATGAAACTAAACTACTTGTAAGGAGTGACATATAACTAACTGTAGTTATATGTCACAAAGAGAAGTGACAAATCAACAAGTTCAAAGCAACATTTAACAAGTATAACGAGATCTCTGCAGTTTCTGGAATTCAGATTAGTAGCATGACTGAACATGTTCATTTCAGCAGTAAAGCTCTGAAATAATCTGACAGATTTAGAAGAGATTTTAAACGAAGTCACAGATAATGAACGAAAACTGCTTCAAATGAATGAGACCTTAACATTCCAAACAAAACAAATGCTCACAGTCTTGCTCTTCCTCTTCATTCTCCTCCTCCTCTTCCTCGTCCTCAGGATTAAATGAAAGGCTGGCTATTTTCCTCTTCTGCTCCTCCTTTCTCTTTTTCTCTTTCTGCTTCTCGAGCTTGCTGGAAAGAGAAGAGAAAATATAAATATTGACCCATCGAGACACAAGAGGGTGTCAGTGAAAGCAAATACATTCAGTCATACAGTTATTTGCTGCTGAGCTGGAGCCCAAAAAAGAAAATTTACTGTTTACACATTGTGATAAGCTGCTTGTAGGTTTCATATGTTTGGCAACGCAATTAAGGTTGGACAGCACCAAGGACTGTTACTCATCTGTATTAGAGGTAAAACTGCTTAGAGCTTCCTTAAACTATTCACACACACGTGCACAGAATTTGTTCTGTCTGTTGACCAAAACGAACTTGCCTGTATTTAATGATCTGGCAGCATTCCTTCACAAAAGCAGAAATTACTGCCAGCTTAGTAAGAATACACATGTGAAAAGTCTGGTGACAATTTCGAATGCAAAAATTTAAAAGAGTTTGTTTCCAAGAAGCCCAACATTTCAAAACGGGATCTGCAGGTCGGTGCAGAGTCTGCATTCTTCCTGTTTCACCTGCACAGGAGCCCGACAACCAAGATTTAAAAAAAAAGAAAACATCGATTTCAATTCAACTGAAATGAAATTATTACGGTGCACATAACTGAAATGAGGAAGCTGCTTTCCCCGTGGAGTAGAAGGGTCAAGTGTTGCTTACCAAAAAGGCCAAAAAGCTAATAACTTCCATGGGATGTACACACATCAGATACATTTCAGAAGAACTGAACTCAGGAACTACTTTCACTATCCACCAATCTACCAATTAGGCTATTTTAATGGTTTAATAAGCCAGTAAACAATAACACACACACACACAAAAAAAGTACTTCACAATCTTCTATAACCCAGATGACATCTTACACAACTTTTAGTCCAAAACTCAAAGATATCAAATTGTATTTATATGCATTTAAATGTTTGGTGTTTATGTTTAGCCATTTTTTTCCCAGAATGCATGATTATTATTAGCCTGAGAAATATGTGGGTACCTCACAAGTAGACGGGTAAAAGTAAGAAAGAAAATAAATAAAATAACTTTTTTAAATGTGATCATTTAGCGACCTCTTCTGGAGGGAGCAGGGTTTGAACCCCTGCTGCTGGAAAGCTTCCTTTTAGATCAAATCATTAAGCAGTACACAAAAGGACAGCCCACAGCTGGTTCTCTGACCTTCACACACCACACCACCGAGGAGAGTTAGATCAGCCACAGACCAGATGCTACATTATCTGGATATACTCATCCTAACTTGGGCAATCAGGATAATCGGTCACACGGAGCTGGTTATCCTCTCATTAATTTCAGGGTTTCCCCTGCACGTTCGCACGACAGGGCTTGCACTGGCAGCATCTAACTAATCACAAATATGGATAAGTGTCCTCACAGCAAATTGACTGATTTTATAAAAGAAGATCATATTATACTGCAGGAAAATATGACGAGGTTAAAGACATAATAGAGACCGAAATTCACACGGCGAAGTAAGTGAAAGGAAAAGCACTGTGGAGTGTTACAGAATTAAAAGTGTGTGCTTTAACACCAGAGCAGGTGCTCTATGTTAGGATCATATATTAATGCTCATAGAATAAAACTGCTGAAAAAATGTTTGCAGACAATAGGAATCAAGTAATAAAGTGGTGTTTAAGAATCTATGTCCATCTGTGCTCGTCAGGCAAAAACAAAAACTTTAGACCCTCCTCCACATGTCCACGCCCAGAAGTCTGGCTGATCTTCCGGGAACAGTGACGCTAATTTCTGGAAATGTAGTTGTTGTTAAATTACTGGAAATCTAGCTGTTTTTTCCCGCCCAGGGTGAACCCTGAAGTTAACCAGATAAGACTGAATCCTGGATCGTAGCACAGGCCCCAGAGCATCGGTAAGAAAAACTCACAGCTGGAGTTCCTTAGACTGCTCCTTCTTGGCCAGCTGTTTCTCTCTCTCTTTTACCAGCGCCTCCTGCTTGGCCTTCATATCATTCAGTGTCACCAGACCTGATCAAGAGAGATTTAAGAGAACAAACAAACAAACAAAAACCACAACAGGTAAATTAAAAAGTAAGCAAGAATGCCAGAAACAAATCCTCCTAGTCTACATATAACACAAGACACTCACCAACTGTGCTGGACTTCAGCTCCGCCTCTACAGCATCATAGTGAGCTGAGAACTTCTTGTCAATGTTGGACTTGACCATGTTGTCCTATTAGGAAACACACACACACACACACAAGTGTGTTTCACACAAGTGTATCCAAAAAAATAATGCTGAATACAGCTGTTGTGAGGTGAAAATAAACTGTAGGCATTTAATGCGAACTCTGGAACATTTGAACTGATATTCCACAGGAACATTTTATGTTATTATAATGGTAATGTAGTTTGTTTTGTGAGTATAAATACCTGGATCGAACTACATTAAAAAAAAAAAGTAAATTATGTATCTGTGTCTATGTATTCATGATGGCACAGCAAATTAGCTCATAATACTGCTGATTACCATAAGCTAAACTCAGCACAGTAGTAATACACAGTACAACTGTCTATAAATTGTGCTACTTTTGTATCGTGCTTCTTTGTTACTTTATCTGCACAAATAAGAAAAAATGTTAGAGACACTGAATAGTATTTGATCTTTGCCACCGCTACCTAGATTCAAATATTGTACAGGCGTGTGGTTTAAGGTGCTTAAATAGCAATGCATTTTTTGTGAGCCATGTATGCCCCCTAAAATCACCACAGATCCATCCTGGCCACCCCACTGACAATTTTCTGGCTCCGCCACTGCCCTTCACTCGCTTTGCTGCTGGCCCTTACGGGACTACGTTCTGTCGTTTTGACCACTTATAAACAGCTAAATTTGCTCTCAGTGACACTGAACTATTATTGAACTTATTATAATCAAGGGGGAGAAGTTCCAAACCTCTGCAATCTTCTGCTTTAGTTGCTCCAGCTGCTCTCTTTCTTTTTCACGCTTCTTCATGAGCTGCATGGCCCTGCCAGCCTCACTGGCAGCGCCTTTGTACTGCGCCATGTTTTCAAAGTGCGCTTAAAAGGATATTTATTGAAATACAAGATTAAATAATAAAATCTCTCGAAGACTTTTCCAGAACTTTGAAGACAACGCACCTCGCGAATCACAACAAGAAAAATGGCGACGGCGAAGTGCATGCTGGGTAGTTACGTATTAAACGGTGCCTTCAAGGACTTCAGGGAAGCTCGGAATTATTGTGAAAATATCCCCAAATATTAAAATGCATCGTTCCCATTCATTCATATATAAAATTAAGAACAGCATAAAAGCGACATGTCTGATTTATTTTTTTTTGAAGCAGTTAACACTAATTTCGCATGCTTCAACTGATTAAGCAATCAATCTAAATGTTCTGATTAATTTGTGAAAATCATCCATAATTATTTATGAAAAGCTGAAAAAAAGCCCCAAATCCAAGTTTGAAACAATTGAATAGCACTTCTATTTTTGCTTCATAAATTATTTTTAAGACGAGATAATTATTAGAACATTTATATTTTATAGTATCTAAAAACTTTCTACTTTAAAAAAAACTAACTAACAAACAAAATACTAGTGACCTTCATATTTCTTGGATTTTTTTGGATTTACATTCATATCTATTTCATTTTGTAAAATAAATAAATACTCAAAATAAATACCCGTGGAAGTTTTGACATTTTTATTTATAGTTTGTTTCAGCTTTCATACAAATAAAGCAGAAATCAAATGATTAACAATACGATACAATACAACAACAACAACAACAACAACAACAACAACAACAACAATAATAATAATAATAATAGTTGTAATAGTAGTAGTAGTATTAGCAGTACATTTGTTTATACCCTGATTGTAGAAATAATAATAGAAATTGGTTTACATGTAGAAAACATTTTAAGTAGGATTAACAGAGCAGGTTATTAAACCATGAATAAAAAACAAAAACAAAAAGAAAGAAATGAAAAATAAGCCTCAAATTTAAGCATTCACTCAGTCACCCCCTCAGTGCATATCTTGCATTCATACTGTGTCTTTGTCTTTCATTTGAATCCAGTCATTGTTCGACAGTGAAATTGCTATTTGGCTGCAGCAGAGAGCAACAGATGCGCAGAATGGAGAGATGACAACATTAATGGCACACATACACAAGGACCGCAGGCATGGAAGGAAAGTGTTGCTCAGCTGTATGCAGGGAACCAGAAACCTAGGCACAGAGAAAGATCAGAGTAAGTCAGTGAAGCCAGTTTAAGCAGCAGAAACAGCTGTGTAGTGTGTCTGAACACTCATTTGGCAAACAGCTACAGGAACATTTTACAAGAAATTAGGTCAATTATTAACAAGTCAATAACATGATTAGGGATTAAAAAAAAAGAGAGGCTGAGTTTCTGAGAAGTAAAGATGGGCAGAGGTTCACCAGCTTTAAGAAAAATGCATCTACAAATTGTGGAACAATTGTTCAAACACCAGTAACAAAAACACAAGACTTGTCCAAAGCTGCAACAGCTGCACAGTTACAAAGATTTTGAATATCTCATCATCTATAGGACATAATCAAAAGATTTCTGTGCGCATGTAACAAGGCTGAAAATCAGTACTGCTGAATATCTGCTGGCTGTGGTTAGAACACACTTGCAGTACAACAATGACAAAAATCTTATTTGACCCCAAAACCTTTTAACATTTATAAGTGAGACATCTGCAATACTGCTAACAAGATAGCCAAAACTGTAAATAAGGTTTCTTTTGCTTATGACCTTATTCCACTGACGTTTCATTTTAGTGAGTCTAACAATGACATTGTTATAATGTCAAGCAGGAATCTGCAGAGAAAGCTATTAAACCTGTGATTTTCTGCATACTTATTTCTGCACATGTGAATTGTGCCATAAAGAACTGCCCCTGCCCCTTAATGCTAATCCTAATCCTAACTGCATACACACAGTAAAACAGGATATTGGTATGAATTGGGCAGAGACATGGCAAATGTGTAAGGGGTTAGGTGATGTCATGCACAACTTTGTCCATCTTTGATATACAGTCTATGCACACAAATGTTATATTGAACATGTTTTAAAGAAGAGGCTGTGTTTGATGTTCCATTAAAGGCTAACTACACTCTTTCTTGCTAGGAAAAAACTGCCAATAAACTGTGAATGTGTGTTTGTGGTTATTTGCAGATAAAGCAATGTGTGTCCAGAGGAGAAAGATTTGATTACTCTCCAACATACCAGACATGAAGGCAGGCAAGAATGGCCAGGAAAATTCCACAAACGAGAGCGCAGGGCACAGCAAATAGCAAGGAGAGGCACTGGTACGTCCAGATACGAGCATTCTCAAAGCCAGTGACGCTGTATATCCACACTTGGTCTATGCTGTGAGGTTTGCTGGGTTCTGCCAACACATCACTGACCTCCACCTGTAACAGGTAACAGGAGAGAAAGCTGAGGCTGAACACAATAAACTAGCCAAAGTTAATTCTACTTTTATCAGGATAGTTTTAACTGCTATCTTGATCAGTTAGATCTTTAACATGACAACCATGCACACTGTGCTCTGGGAACACGCAGGTGTTGGTTTGTGTATCTGTATTGAAAGCTATTCCATTTCTATTCCTAGATATTCCATTATAACAGAAATAATTTATTATATTTTATGTTTTTTCACTCACACAACTCATGTTGGAAACTGTGTTTACAGCAGGAAAATATCTGGAATATCTGTATCTGAGCGATCACTCTGGGAGTGCCATTCACAGCATTTCTGGTCAGTTTCATGTTAAATGATTTAAAAAATAATGTAGTTAACTTCAAAATAAAACAACATAAAAATGATTTAAATTCTTTATATTATCAAAACGGCACAAAGTTTGTGAAAATGAAATGTGTCATGTGTGGTTTATCTGAGATTTTCTTGACCTGATTTTGAAGATCAGATAAGAACTAGATATTTATTTCATGTTCTGATATAAAACCTTAGAAGTGACAAAATTACTCTCTTTTTTATCACAGCTGTAGATGAAATTGATTTGTCTTCTATTTCGTTAGACAACAATTATAGAGTTTCAAAATGCTTCACTGTTATGGCCCGTATAGGGGTGGCCAGACCACAACATAAGGGTGACCCATCCTCGTCAGACCCCAAGCAGCCACATCACACAATTGGTAAAGTTTGATAATGATTTATTTACAATATGTTGATTCATTAGGTTATTTGACACATTTACCAATCGAGAGATGCGGTTGCATGTTATTAGAATAGAAATGGTAGGATAAGAAATGTATTACTTTATAAAAAGAGACAAGAGAGGACCAAAAAGCTAAATAAAAGAGGGCCCAATACAGAATCTTGAGGTACACCACATGGGATAAGATCAGAAAAGGATGAAGAACTCAGAAAACAAACTGATGTATGGCAGATTTGTTAGATGGAAACAATGCCAAGGCATTACTCTGACTGGGTTGGATAGTTCAGGAGGTAGAGCAGGTCATCTTAGTATTGGAAGTTTAGTGGTTCGATTCCTGGCTCCTCCAGTCTGCATGTCAAGTATCCTTTGGCAAGGTACTAACCCCAGGATGCATCAATTGGAGTATGAATGTTAGCTCGGAAGCACTAAAAGCTTAGAAGAAAGTGAATGGGTGTGACTGGGTGAATGTGCCATGTTTGAGTACTCTGGGAGAGTAGAAAAGTGCTATATAAGAATCAGTCCATTTACTTAAAACATTTGAGATGTCATTTTATTTCATTATTTTAATGCAGTAAGCTAATAGTGTCCATTGAACCTAACAAAGTAAATAGTGTGCAAAGAGTGGGACAATGTGGAACGTTACTTATGCTGAGGCAAACTAATATTTCTATATATTACCCATCTGTTACACATTTTTATGTGTAATGGTTACACCAAGAAACTACACAGGTTTGTTTTCCTGGTGTTGTGCAGTAGTTTTTGCATACCCAGTGCTTTTCTGTTGCATTAACTGTTTAAATTGTTAAGTGTTATTTCATTGCTGTTGTGTTGAGTGGATTTCTTTAGGGTTTTATTTGTGTTACATCTATAGATTGGCCAGTTTAACTCTTTCAGCCATGTATACTTTTGTGAACGTAAGCCAAAAAGAAACCCAGAAAAAACCCCAATAGAAAAAAACCCCAAGTGGGGACATCAGTCTGTCGGATGAGAAATTAGGGTGAAAACGATTGTGCAGTCTCACAAGTGTGCAGCATTTTAAAAACCAAGATATTCTTATAGAGTGGACAAATTCCCCCAAAATACCTTTTTTGTCTCAGATATTTTGTCTTAGATATAGATAACAATTCTGAGACTGGTCAGATCTGGTTAGAAGCTTACAAAAACTATTTTCTGGTAGGACTGTGTCTACGGATGTGACATCTGGATTTTCAGACAAGGGCAGATGTTGTGACAAAGCAGACTCATAATAAAGAGAAGGAGCAAAGAGGACCTTTAGGTGCTGGTTGATACCATGAGGATCCCTGCTGACAGGATGAGTGGGTGCTGGTGTAGGAAGAGCAGCAGGTGGAGCTGGAGCTATGGGTGGAGTCGGGGCCCTGGGTGTAGTCACAGCTCCAGGTGGAGTTGGAGCTTTGGGTGCAGGAGTCGAGGATTTGGATGCAAACTCTGGGGGAGGAGGGGGAGTGTTTATCTGTTCTTCCCCTCCGTCATCTTCATCGCTGTCATCAATCTTACACTCCACTAGGCAGTCGTCGCTCACCATCATCATCTTAACTAAAAGAAAATGTAAATGTTTGCATTCGAATCAGGCAGAATTGTTCAAGCCAACTAGATTCAACCCACAGACAGACAGACTCACTCCTCCAGCTGATTGCAGGCCAGTGTAAAAGTGAGCTGAGCTCTGGCACTTCCACCTGTTCTTCAGCCTCCTGAAAAAGAAGTCGATCCAAAATCTGTAAATAGCAGCTGGTAATTTTAAGATGGCATTTTTAAACGGAAAGTTCTGCAGTGCGGTCAGTGGTCTGACTGTATCTAATTCAAATACAGGCATTTAGTACATTTCTATCAAAATGCACGCATCAGATTTAATACATATTTGCAATGGGCACAAGTGCTATAAGGTGAAAAAATATATAGGTGCTTCCTATGAAACTTTCAATTCAAGATTTAAGATTCACCACAGAGACAGCAAAGATATGAATAAATCATGCCTGACTTACCTTTTTTTTTAAGTGCTATCTTAATCCTTTCTCACTGACAGAGACCCTCAGAGAGAGAGAGATGGGGCAGGGGTGCTCTGCTTAGTGCTAATCTGAAATGTCATTGAGGTCAGTTCAGCAGTTTCATCACAATGTCCCTCGAAGCTGAAGTGGAATTTACAGGATATGCAGAGACACAACACAGACACCTACAGTGTCTGACACTGACTTAGTGTGGCAGGAGTGCAAATGCGGTACAGTAGCTCTCTATGCGTGTGTGTGCGTGTGTGTGTGTGTGTTTTGGGTGGCTGTGTGAAGGGGTTATTTTAGGAGAAGGAGCAGACGGGTCCGAATGATCGCATTACAGAATTGGTGTGGTTTCCTAAAACAGGAACAATGACACATGCACCCACAGAAACCAATTATGTCATAAACATGTTTGAATTAACATTAATTCAACATTAATTCAACACAGTGATGAGTCAGACTGCAAGAGAAAGTGGTGGAAGTTGGGGTTGTTTATTTTTCCAGAGGCAAAATCTTTGAGTGACTACTGGAGAGCCATGTTCAGATGCAGAGAGCAACCGCTTCTACCCCCATCATACCCAAGTTCAGTTGAACCAGGCCCAGTGTGTGGCAGTCACACCAGTCAAATGAACAACAATCCCCTTAAATACAACAACAATCTGTTAACCATTCATCACTTTGTCATCTTTATTCATTTTTTTTAAACCACATATACAGTTGGACGCAGTAAACTTAGTGACATCATCGAACAGTGATCCAGAACAACAGGGTGTTTTAACCATAGATGCAGAATCAAAAAAAGAAGGGAAAACAAAACAACTCTTCTTTCAAGTTTCCAATAGTGAAACACAAGAAATGGGAGATGATGTATGTAAGAAGATTTTAAAATGCTTTTAGAGTCAAAGGAGCTGTTCACCTCGCTGCAGGAATCCTGAAACACATTTGAATGGGACGTGTGGATGGCGCCCATAGACAACAACAAAAAAAAGGGATCGCAGCTTCCTGGTCCTAAAAATAAAAGCCAACGCAGAAGCGCCTAAAAACCTGCATTCTGTCTGAAGGCCACCAGATGGCAATAGCTGTTGTTGCAAAAAGACTGTAGGGGTCTTTGGGTAAAACTTTACTTTAGTCACTTGTTTTGGGTCATACACAATAAAAAAAATAAAAAGTAAAATCTTGCTTATACCATGTTTCAAAAAGAAAGATTAGCAGTGGCATTTTCTGCTTATGCACTGTCTAACGACTTGTCAATCATGAGTTATTAACCAATGAGCAAGCAGTTTCACAGACCTGCCTCTCCTCATTGGATCCAGTGTCTTGCAACTAATATGGCGACAACAGAAATGTTCATCTTGTGGCTTCAAATCGGGACCTCAGCCACCAACAGGTGACGTCACGGTAGCTACGTCCATGTCTTATAGTGCCTATGATGGCGCCATAAACACAGCAAGGGGGGCCCAAAGTGTGGATGAATGAGACAAGAGTTTCAATCGTGGCACCAAAATGGCGCCATGGTGTTCACAGTTTAAATCAGAGAAAGAGTCGGACACCTCTCTGATATAGGGGCCGTTTTGGCTCTTGAGACAAGGGCACAGTTTCCAGCTGAAGAGTAAGTCGACCTAAGACCTGAGAGAAAACCCTTTCTTATTCCTTCTAAGCCAAACCTGAGTTAGCCTGTCCTTAACTCTGCATAAGCCCTGAGATTTGGCCAACATATCAGGCCACGTCACATATGAAGGGGAATGTGTTTTTCTTCTTCGAGTTTTCAACACAACATGCTGTTATGCAAATACCAAGTATACCAACCTCAATGAAAAACAGCTTATCTAGCTAACACACATGGAGTCTCAAAGTGTTCAGTATTCAATAAATTAATATGAAATAAACAATCAACAGAATAATAAATGTAAATGTTAAGTTGTAATTTGTGAGATGATTTTAGATATCACTATTATAAAAAGTTGCTTGATCTTTTTTTTTTTTAGGTTGAAAGTCATTTGTCAGAAAATATTCACAATGTATTATTTAAAAAATCTTTTTGTTTTATTAATTTTTCCCTTTAATAACACGCTATGCTACCGTACTAAAGCAGCTAACAGCTAACCTTGTTAGCTGTTGAGCTAGCAGGGTTAGCCTGTTAGCTGCTAACCAAACCAAACCAATTCTAAATTAGCTACTGCTGTAACTCCAATAAACATGTTTTATGTAAAGCAAGAAAAACGATGTGCCTAGCATGTTGTTCTCCAAAAAGAGTCAGCTAAAAAAAAACAAGGGTTAGACAGTAAACTTTCATTAACTGGTGAAATAGTTAGCTGATGTCAATTCTGCCATTCTAAAGATATTCTTGGAGAAAAAAATAATTCACCGTGTAGATAAAATTTATGGTATTTTACACACGCTATTCCAGTTATTATTTTCTTCCATGTTAGAAAGAAGGTACTAATACACGGCTCTAAGATTTTATGTAACAGGACAAAATAAAAAACAGATATCATCCTTACTAGGTGTTAAGTAAAGACAACCTCAGATGAACAACAACATTACATATTCCACTGTGTCATTTATTTAACAAAAATCTTTGCCATGCAGCGTATGAAAAACTAAGCACACCCCATGATTTAATAGCTTGTGTGCTGTTCACAGCAAACATCTCCATTTTGGTCTCATATGTAAAAGGATATTGTGCCACAACTTACGTGGTTTGTTCAAAATCTGCCATTTTCTGTTCCATACAAACCATATTTGTTCAGTGTTTTTCCACGTATACTGCTAACAACTTAAACATTTTAAATGAGGCCTGTTCACTCGGAGTTGTAGCTCTTATCAACTTGGGGTAAATTTCCCGGGACATTCACTCCTGAGAAGATTGGCAACTTTCCTAAATATTTATCACTTGTAAACATTCCTTTCCACTGTAGAATGATGGACTTCAGACTGGAATTCACACAAAAAACCGTTCCAGACTGATGGACAGAAACAGATGCCTCCCAAGATCATTGCAGATGATAGATGGTCAGACTTGCTAGTTTATTCAATTAATCAAGTGCATTTAAATAGCAGTACCTGGACACTATTTCTATTACTTCCTATGAAAGCAGTAAAGGGGTACTTAGTTCTTCACACACTTCTGTATAAATAATACAAGGTATTCAAAAATACCTCAGTAAAATGTGTTGTGGTTTGTATTTCATCTGAGGATATATTTATTCAATTTTAAGATCTGCTAAAGACCAGATTATTTTTATAATGCAGTGATACATAAAACCTTTAGGCAGCACTTTCTTTTTTATCATGCCACAATGTTTTGCTGCTAATACTGAACACTTTGGGTTCCATACACATCTGCCTGGGTCACATTTTTATTATAATATGCAGAATTGAAAATTATCAGATCTGAACATGTAGAGTAAAAGATGTGAAGGCACTCCTAGACACAGGCCCCAGATCAGTTTTCGTTTTCATTTTCTTTTTAAATAGGGAAAAGGGTTTATGGGTGAACTGATCTCAGACCTGCCACTAGGGGGCAGTTTTAGTCTTCTGTTGTTGATGTACAGTTAGTATCATGGCAACTGCGTTTAAAGAGTCAGTCTGGTGATCTCACTGGTGAAGTCACATCCCTGATTCTCCAAAAATCCCAAAAGCATGGAGAACAAAAGCAAAATCAGGCCATAAAAAAACCAACAACAAAGCAAAAAAAGAGACCAAAACCAGACACACTGGACATACACGGCACAGAGAATAGTGGCACTATGAGATGGCAGAGACGCACTTATTATACACGTGTCCAAAAAAACAGAAAAAAAGACGAAAAAAAAAAAATCAAGATCTTCCCCAAATGCACTATTGGCATCGGTGGGATAATTATCATTGTCAGACAATGAATCAATAATTTCCTGGTTGTCCCCTCCTCAGTCTCAGTCCACCGGTCTGAAAAGGGCCCGTCCCCTGAGACCGAATCCTGCTTTTTTGGCCACAGGGGCAGCCTGAGGAACAGAGGAGGAGGTGGACAATGAAGAGGAGGAGGAGGAAGAGGAGGGTGCAGGGGCTGCAGTGGCCACAGGTGCAGTGATGCCGGACCCCTGCAAGGGAGGCTGGCGAGACAGGAGCTCCTTGAACACAGAGTTCATCTGACGGTTGATCATCTCCTGAGAGAGCGAGAGGAGGAGGAGGAGGGGAGGTGAACATCAAAGTTCTTCTGTTACATACTGCATTATTCCACTGCTGCATCCTGACACTGTTAAAGACTGGAAGGTCCTCTTTTTCATCACCTTTTTGTTAAGGCTCTAACTCAGAATCTTATAACAGAGCGTCTCTGAAGGTTGAGTTTTGTATACAAAGTCAATTTAATGTAGACTTTAACAGAAAATCCACTGCTGGCGGTGTTCTCAGTGTGGAAGGACTTCACTCCCCTGACATCTGACATCATAGTTACCTACTCAGAATCAAGAGCAAGTGACGTGATCCAAATATATATAAAGGACCATTTCCAAGAAAAATGGATGTTGTTGTTCTTTATTCAGATTATCGTAGTGTTTTATTACATGCGTTACTTGTCCAATTTAACAGGGATGAGTATAAGGAAATTGCTCTCAAGAAGTAATGCTACACAACCACACACTTATTGTGTGAAAACATGCTTTGATTAAACATTACTGTACGCTGGGAAATAATTATGTGATGATAGTAATGCCTTAGAGCAGTGATTGATCATGCGTGGTTTGCAGTGGTGGTAAGTGGTCAGTTAAGTTACTGTGTAGGTTGACATAAATGTGTCACTTGCAACAAATATGGCTATCAAATGTATAACTGACTGTTTAAATGATTTTTTAAGAAGCAATCAGAACTAATAAACTGAATGAACTAATAAAAAAACAGCCGTGATGAAGACCTCAGAGTTTCAGTGGGCTCCAGAGGATTTTCAGATTTTTTATCTAGAGCCCCTCTCTGTAAAAGAAAACGTACTTCCCCTCACTAATCATCAGTTCTGAATATATATACACTCGCCTTTCTCACAGTTGCATTAGTGGTGTTAACCAAAACCCCACCACGGCTGCTTTTAATAGACTTTATGTAGTAATACCAACCTTCATAAATTGCACCAACATCTACTTTTAGACTATGTGAGTGCACAATAAACACCCATTACTATCAGTAAAGCAAACCAGGACAGAGATGCAACTCTAAAACTAACATTTTAAAGCAAAAACAGACCTGCAACTGTGAGCCACAATGCAAAAGTCTCTAGTTTAAATCTAACGTCAATGAGCAAAAGTAGCAAGCTAACACTTGTCAGATGAAACATCATAAAAACCACCACCAGCAAAGCTATTGCTTCACATTATGGATACTTCTGGATGTTTTTTTTATATAAAGTCATACCCACATTTTTGATTTTTTTTAAAAAAATGTAATGCTTTTGTTTTGATTGTGAACACAGGGTTGAATATGGCAAACCACTAACCTTATCAATTGGTGTTCTTTCTGCCTGACTGAATGGAGGTCTGTCAGGGGGTCTGAAGTTTCCCTGTCTCAGAGTGTCCAAAGTGTGCCTTCGCTCCTGAGACCTGGAAGAAAAAGAAAACAGTTCAACAGAGATGCTGAAAGACACGGGCAGATGTCACCTCTGACCTGAACCTTGCTTTAATATGTTGGAAAAGTTTCTCTCCATCTTCTCACGCTATAGAGACTAAAGTTTGGGCTATGCCTCATTTATTCTACAGCTGTGTTGTGCAATTGTGGAATGCACCCAAGTGTGTTTAAAGCAGCCAGGGTATGACTTATAACTGTATGAAATAACTGGATCCATTTTGAACATTTATCTGATTTGCAGTGTTCTGAACTGCTATGTTACTTTCTATGCTGTAGTTCTGCTTTTACACAATCTGATTCATAAATCCACAAAGTCTAATTCCTCATTCTCAGCAGCAGAAAGTGCTGCTCCCGCCTAAACCTGTAAGCAGCTGCAGCTCTTCTCAGAAATATTGTGGAGATGAGCCAAATGGACGAATTTCTGCATCACTGTGTCGGGCTACTGATACAAAGACACAAGGACACCGGCACCATGAGGTAAAACTGAAAAATACAAGAGTGCTGACTAACAGGTTTACCCAGAGTACTGCACTGTTATTACGAGATCAGAAACATGAAAAAAAACAGACAGAAAACAGACAGCCGCTCTACTTTTAAGATTAGGCTTAATTTCCTTTAAATTCCTTTCCTTTAATTTCCTTTCCTTTAGAACCCTCCCTTAGTTATGTTGCAATAGGTCTAGACTGCTGGGGGCTTCCTATGATGCACCAAGTGTTTCATCTTCATTTACCTTTTTTCTCTCTCTCTGTGTTTATACGCCAGTCTGCATTTAATTATTATTATTTGTTATTATTAATCACCCACAGCTTGTCTTTTATTCTTCCCTCACCCCCAAATGGTCAAGGAAGACGGCCGCCCCTCCCTGAGCCTGGTTCTGCCGGAGGTTTCTTCCTGTTAAAAAAGAGTTCTCATTCCTAGCATTCGTTTCAATGTCTCACTATGGGATGCTCCTCCCTGTGTATTCCTCAAAAGCAATAATCTCATTCCACCAATCCTGATTGGCTGGTGATTACAACAACTACTTCGGGCAAAACCACCGACCCTTACATAGCTTACACTATCACATAGATGTTATTGTAGGGTCTTTACAGTACTAGGAGCCTTGAGTTGTGATTGGGTGCTATATAATAAAAAAATGAATTGAACTGAATTATTGTGTAGGCTGTCAGTCTGCTGTTTAACTCAGCTGTCAGTGCTAGGTTAGAAGCGTGCACCTTTACTTTGGAAGAAGCTGTAAAACTTTGGGAAAGTTCATGAGAATGCATCAGTTTGTTGCAAAATAACTCCAAGCTATTCTGTGTAGACTTATGAAACAGTTTTTCTGTAATACATAACCTCAAAAAATTACTGAATGTACCTGACTGTAAGTGGAAAAAAATTAGATATTACAGTGGATGTAATATACCTTCAGTTTGCAAATGACCAGATATATGCAAATAAAGACTCAGAATCAGTATCGCAGGTTGGCGTATGTAAATGGTAATGTTGCACATTGTTTGTATAGATAGATCTATACTTATATAGATAATGACAGCTTTATTTTCTCCCACTGTAACTCTTAGTAAACAGTCCAAACAGAGGGTGATGTGGTGGTGTATAATCAAATCTACAAAAAAATGTAATCCAAATACTTCCCGGCTCTCACATGTGTATTACTTCCCCTCATGCTGTTTCTTCCTGAACAGAGTTTATCCACTGTCTTAACTGGCTGCAAACATACTTTATATCAATTTGAGTAACGCTGAACATGCACGAGGTCTGCAGTGCGTCAAGATAGGTGCGAGTCTTACACTGGCAGGTGTCGTGTGGCGGGGGAGGTTGGTGGCTTTCGACTGGGGCTCCCCTCACTTCCTCTCTGCCGTCCTGGCAACGAAGCGCTATCGCTGTTCACCCGCATCCTGTGAAGACACACACAGAAACTTCAGAACTTTCAAGTGTATTTACGCACACGAGCTTGTACGCTTCTTTGTACAATAATGTGGAGCTGGGTAGACGTATGAGTTTATGTACTTTGATGTCTATGGCTATTACATGTTTTTAATAAACTGCATTGTGCATTTGAGTGTGTTTGTTTGTCTGTGTATGCCTCTGTGTACCGGGTTGTGTTCTCTGTCTGTGGATCTTCTGCTGTCAGGTTTCCAGTGCTGCCTCCTCCTCCACCTCCTCCTCCTTCTTCTCTTTTCCCTCGCTCTGACCTAAGGGAAGAGAAGAAGAGAGAGATATATTAAGCGTATATTTCACGAGAGAAAGTACAACCAGTACAGTTTTAAATATGGGACGAGGACTGAGCAACAAACTTTTTTGTAGGAGGGAGCAGCGGCAGAGGTGAACTTATGTGTGACAAGAACAAAATAACTTCAAAATAAAGCAACAGCTCCTCAAAAAAGAAAATGACCTTTGAGGAACTTGTGATGTCCTGTTGGTGCTTAGTCTGCACTGATATTTAATCAACCTCCTGGGAATGTTCGAGGCCACAGTTTTTAACTCTGATAAATGTAGGATATTATAGCACTGTTAGCCCTTCATATCTGTGCTGCAGCACAACTGTACTAGAGATAACTATGGATGGCTATAAGACTATGAAGACTATGCACTATGAATTAGATATGCAGTTTAAACACCTACACACAAGCAGAGAATATGAATTGATGCTGAAATACTTTTTCTCTCTCCACTTGTGGGTTTTAAATTCTAGCAGTTTATCTAATTTAATGGCATCCAATCAGCACACACACACACACACACAGATGCCGTTTTTATTTTATTTTGTCACTTCTTGTCACTGTAACTGGTAAAGTATATTAGTAGGGCAATTTGTAATGGAGAGGTCCAGTTCAGTGAATTGAATTACCCAAGGTGCCCGTGTCAGCACTTGTCGTTCAAAGCAGCCACACTCCTAACTTTAAACCTTAACAGTATCCAAATGTATGAGTTATTAAAGAAAAATCTATCCAGTCACACTGCAGGCTGCCGTGGTGCTCACTCAGGGAAACCGATTTGCCTTAATTTCACTTTGAATTGTGGCACTGAATAAACTGACCTGAATAGCAGGCAAAAACAGTACATTCTGGGATCCCGGGCTTAATGTATGAAATGATAATAATGCCTTAAGGGTGTCATGAAATTTCATTTTGGCAGTGGTTATGTGACATAGAAATGTCACTCACCCTTCCAGCACACTGATGTACTTGTGAGGGATGAGGCCCTTAACCCCTCCCACCTCTCCTCGCCACCAATCAGAAGAGGCCTTGCTGTGAAGGATGAGAGGCTCTCCCTGCTTGAAGGAAAGCTCCGCCGGGGATCTCGCCACGTAGTCGAACATAGCCACCGCCTCCCATTCTGTACACACCAGCAGATACATAAAGCAAAGTTATAATGTACCTTTGTGGTGTAACAGTACAATAATGTGACAGGGTTGGTGCTTGTGTGTACTGACCATCCTCACTGGGCGGATGCTCGGTCTCCCCATCTCCCTCTTCTGTGATTGGTTCACTGCAGAAAGGCAGAAAAACCAAAGTCATGCTCAGTTCCTCTTCTCTTCTGCTAACTGTCACACCACAGCCTCTCTTTATGCAAGACTTCATACTGCTGTGAGATTTCCCAAATGACCCTAAAACCCCAGGCTTGGTCTAATGTCAGACAGAATGATTTTTAATAAAAAGATCATGAAGGCAACAGACTGACTTTGGGTCGTAGGGGGTTAGCCTGGAGGCTAGTGTTCAATTTTAGCGAGCAATCGGCTTAACAGCATTAAGCGTTATGTTTTTACACAAAGCATTGTGAGCTACACAGAAGTGCCTTTGGCGTGGCATGAAATTCTGTTTCAAGAGGATGAACCATGAAAAGGGGGCTGAGGGGCGAAGATGCTTTATGTACTTGGAACCATCTCAGCTTAAAAGTTTGACATGAACAACAAATCTCTGGAGCACAAAGGCTGCTGCCCAATTATTTACTGACAACAGTAAATACTTCAACAAATATCTTTTCAGACTGAGCGTGACAGGCACTTTTATGTTTTTACTTAATTTACCGCTCAAAAAAAACCAAAGGTAAACTTTTTAATCAGAGTACAGGATCAAACATCAGCCAAATTTCTGGAATATTGATCCTGTCAGTTAAGTAGCAGAGGGGGTATTAATCAGTTTCAGCTGCTTTGGTGTTAATGAAGTTAACAAAAGGTGCACTAGAGGGGCAACAATGGGACAACCCACAAAAGAGGAATGCTTTTACAGCTGGAGGCCTCTGAGATTTTCCCCTCATCGTATTTTTAGGGTTTTTTTTCACTAGTTTTGCATTAGGTTAGGCTCAGCGTCACTACTGGCAGCATGAGGCAATACCTGGACCCTACAGAGGTTGCACAGGTAGTCCAACTTCTCCATGATGGCACATCAATACGTGTTATTGCCAGAAGGTTTGCTGTGTCTCCCAGCACAGTCTTAAGAGTATGGAGGAGACGCAGTTAGTCTAGGAGAGCTGAACAGGGCTGTAGAAGATCCTTAACCCATCAGCAGGGCAGATATCTGCTCCTTTGTGGAAGGAGGAGCAGGGTGAGCACTGCCAGAGCTACAAAATGACCTCCAGCAGGACACTCGTGTGAATGTCTTTGACCAAACAATCTGAAACAGACTTCATGAGGTGGCCTGAGGGCTCCACCTGACCTAATAGAACACCTCTGGGAAATTATGTTCCAGTTCATTTGATGCTGCCAGGTTGCACCTCCGCTCAGTGATGGTCCAGATGTGGGAGGAGTTCCCCGGGACACTATCCACCATCTCATTTGTAGTGTTGTCGACGTTGTCAGGCATGTATACGAGCACATGGGGGCGTACAAACTGAGTAACATTTTGAGTTGCTACAATGAAATTTCGGCAAAATGAACTAGCCTGCTGCAGAATTTTTCCACTTTGATTGTCAGGGTGTCTTTGAATTCAGCCCTCTGTAGTTTGATGTAAACAAAGAGCCCCACCCACCTGCATTTCAAACCATCGGTTTGTGAGGGGCAGCCAATCAATGAACGTTAGCTTAAACAAAGGGTTAACAAAGGGACTAGACAACATTATTTTCATGACTAGCAGGTCCCAGCTTGCTGCTTTTGATGTCAAATTGAAAAAATTGTTTTCTTAATTTGTGTTGTGTTCACTGAAATTGCTGTTTGTTAAGAACTCAGAGTTGTTGTATTTTTGTAATTTTGCAGCAAAAACAACATTTTTTACTCATCTCTCACCAGTACTCCTGCTCCAGAGTCATGTGCTTCTCGTAAACAGGGCCCGGCAGCTCCGATTGGCTGGGGAAGATGCTGTCATGCTGAAGGATCATGGTCTTGACAAGGTCGTTAACCTGTGGCTGCCTAGCAACAGCGTCATCAGAATCGATTCCCCTCAGCAGGCTTGGACCGAAGCAAACAGCCAGGTTGTAGGGCTGCATCATGTTCTCGTCACTGTACTGAGACACACTGAGAAAAAAAAAGAAGCACAAACGAGCACATGGTGACTTTCTATTTCTGGCACGAGTGTGCAGTTTTATGAGCATGGCACGTATCTGATATGTGAAAATATCCCACACTGGGTTTTGGTTCAGCTTACTGGTTGAGGAAAGCAAAAAGGTAACGCATCACGATGAGGAGAGGCCTCGGGAAGGTCGAGACAATCGTTTTAATCTGGGCGGCTTTCTCCACCTCCTCTTCGATTTCTGAAGACAGGAAGGAAACAAAATGACCTGATGAACTAAAACTTCAAGTTTTAGTTGTTGCATTTAAGTTTTTCCAAGCCTGCATTGACCAAAATTCACCCCAAATCCTTCCTTAAGGAAAGAGGCGAGGAGGATGGATTGATTTTGTTATGCTGATGAAAAATCTACAAATTTAAGGGGGAGTAAACAACCCCCAGGCAGGTTTGCAGCACTGGTTAGCTGTGCAAATTGTGACTCAGAGCATCTGTCCTGGAAGGAAAAACAAAAAAACAGAATTGGGAAGACACCTACAGAAATAACAGGGAGATAGTGGAAGGGATAAACACGCAGCAAACCATGTGCTGTGGTGCACAAGAACCAAATGTATATGTTGCATCTTCTTGCATCAACGCTGCATTGTTTTTGCTGCTTTATGTTTGGAGCATCAGTTAAGTTATATCAAGATAAACAGGATCACAGGCAAAAAAAGGTTTACTGCACAGTACGTGACGGGCTGAGTCAGCTTAACCAAGGTTGAGAAAGCATCTAGGAACTACAATGTTCCAGAAATACTCGAGTAACTGAAAGCAGACATCAAAAAGCCCAAGTGAAACCAGTGCACAATCTGAAAACAGA
Organism: Etia nguti; assembly: GCA_015106755.1. Lineage (NCBI taxonomy): Eukaryota > Metazoa > Chordata > Actinopteri > Cichliformes > Cichlidae > Etia > Etia nguti. Next base: position 20,798 of record VUQG01000177.1, read on the forward strand.
CACGCACACACACACATAGAGAAGTTACATAAAGGGTCTTACGGACACACTCCAGCAGCTGAGTGTAGCTGTCGTAGGGGAAGAGAGGAGGCTCGAGGCCTCTGAAGTACAGCTTCAGCACACCGGCCACAGAGTCCAGGTCACACTCACTATCTGACAGAGGATCCTCTCCTACACAAAGGTTAAACACATGTGAGATGACTGAATCGGTGTAGCAAAGGACACAGGCATGAGATCTTTCCTTCACTCTATATATCCTTTTAGCTCCATGTTGTTGTCTCAGGTCTCACAGTGTAAACTACATGCTACCAGCTCAGCACTGAAAAGACAAAGTTAGTGAATAGATGATGAAAGTCACTGGCAAAAAGGATTCATGCCAGTTAGAATTTGCGAAACTGTAAAGGTAAGATTTATTTGCAATCATCTGATAACTTAGGCCAGGTTACAGGTTAATACTCGCTTGCTGACTCAATCATGAAGAGCTGCTGACAACACGGACAAGTGGGTGATCCTATAATACTCGTTTAGTTCCACTTGAGTAAACTGAAAGGATTTGTTTCACTCACACACATTAAAAATCTCTCTCAAAAAAAGCGACATCCACATGAGGAGTAGATGATGAGCTGCTTTGTTATTAAAAACTGCAACACAGAAGAAAAGAAAAGTGAAGAACGTGCTATGTTTGATGCTCTCTGGTGACAAATTCCCATGTGTTGGAGCCAAGCAGATCCAAGCCCTTGGAGAATCATGAGGAGGACACTGTAACGCTGGTGTCAGCCTCTTGGAACGTGGTCTGTGTTTCAAGGCTGTAACTAAAGAACATTTGAGCCAAAACGTTGTCCAGTTATCCAGATACTACCTCCCTAGTACTGATGTCTGTGTGGATTAACAGTTAGTGGTTTTCAGGGACAGGTGCAGTTTCAGGCAACGCATGCCTTCTAAAACTTGGCTGTTTTAGAAGGCATGCATTGCCTGAAACTGCACCTGTATGGCATAAAGATTTGGTGGAACATTGATGCCAAAACTCAAGTTTGCATAAAAATGAGTGAAAACTGCCATCTGATTGGTGACATGGCTTAGAATGGACCATGCATCTAGCCCTATGGTGATCGGTTGTTGGATGGATGATTGAAAAACCATAATTAATGACATTATAAACATTTTAGGATGGTATGTTGGTGTGGTGGTTAGCTTCACTGCCTCACAGCAAAAAACAAAAAAAAACTGTCATGGTTCTGGAAGAAACAGGACCCAAATACAGGACTCACTGGCAAACTAGGTAAACAAAAAAACCCCAATGTTTTTAATTACACAGCAGAAACTACTTAAGGTTATGAGAAAAGGAAGTAGAATTAAATACAAGACACAAGAAACAAGTCAAGACCAAAAAACAGCTACCTAATGGGAACAGAGAACAAAGAACACAAAAATCTAAACAATAAACACCTGAAACTATGAAACCACAGAGACTGGTGAATAAAAGGAAATCAAACCTTGAGGAACAATAAATCTCTAGTACAAATGGAAACTGGAGCTAAAGAGATTCTAAAGACATGAAAGTCATTATGTGAGTAATAAAAAAACCCAACTGATTGTACAAAACTAAAAATGTTCAAAATTCCGAGCTCAAAAACCCAAACGCAAACCCAGGACTATGACAGGAAGGTCCTGGGTTTGAATCCACCAGCCACCCCAACAGTGACCCTGAATTGGATAAGTGGAAGAAGATGGATGGAAAACAGCACAAGCTTGATAAAGACAAATGTAATATTACTGTGTAAATAAATGGCCATGAATGATCCAGCTCAGTCACTCGAGTCACTAAAACTTACTTGGACGATTGAGGTTAACCCTCAGTTATGCTAGACTTACATTCACTGGGTTTGGCTTCATTGGAAATGCAGTTTATGTAAACCACTAGATTGCACTAATGGAACAACTATAGTGTTTTTGCAGTTTTAATTGTGGAAACTTTAACTGTAATATTTATTGCATTGTAAATTGATAACTTCTCTTCTTTGATTTAGTTTTCTCCATCCGAGGAAAAAGTTCTGCAATCTCAGCACATGTGAAAAAAAAAAACGAAAGAAAAGAAAGAAAAGACGAGGAAAGCACTTACCTCTTTCAAACGCATCTCTGATGAGGTTCACCTCCCTCTGCGAGCCTGGAACTCTGAAAATTCCTTCATGGTGGAGGCCTGCGATACACACAAACACATATTCACACCATATGACACGTTCACAGATGCCTGATATGCAGAAGTGCACAAAAAAATACAAAACAGGTCCTTCCACCTACTCATTTTCACTGTCCAAAGCTCTCACAGCATGACTTACTGATATGACAAAAACTGACTCACCGTGGAGGTTTATGAAGCGAATGCAGCTTTCAACCACCACAGGAATCTGCTGTCCAGAGCTCTGCAGAAAAAAGATGGTTAGAAGAAGAGAGATGAGACGAGAACGCAGTGCTGAAGACAGAAACAGAGTGCAGAGAGATGCAAAGAGAGGGGGAGGAAAAAAGGATGAAAGAAAGGAACACCAATAACAGGGAAGAAAAATATGCAAGGCAGAAAGATGCAGTGAAACTAAAGATGACTGAAAAGTACAAGTTTCATCAATTGAGGTTCTTTTAAGGGCAACTGACTACAACTAACTAAAAACTATCATCCCTGTAAATTCAACTGAAATCACTAAGTTACATAACAATAAAAACAAAATCTTGTGGATGAATACTGAATTTGTTTGCACTGGAATCAGGTGAAAATATGAACAAAATGCTTTCACATTTGTGGGGAGCATGTTTATTGGTTTTCTTGGTGGGACTAGGACTGACATGCCACCCTTGTTTATGTCCATTATGTGAAGCTAAAGCAAAGAGTTTATAAAAGCAAGTCGACACTCAAAGAATCCTGAATAGGAATCTATAGGACACTTCTGTAATGTAATGATGGCAGTTGTCCAGCTCCTTTTTTGTATTACTGTAAGATTCTGATGGGATTTGCAGCCTTAATGAAACTTTGCACATGCACAGGAAAAGTTAAGCTAACCTTTAAAGTTTTTTTCAAACAGATTTAACTGGTGATTTGACACATGATGTTCTTAAGACCAAGTGATAATTAAAGGGTTATGGCTCTTTCCTCATTCATTCAAATAGGAGCATCAAAAATAGCTGCCCACATAACTGCACAGAGGCATTACCAGTCACAAGACTTGCTTTAAGAAAGACTTTGGCTAAAGCTAGTAGCCTAGCACACTGGAATCAAGAGCTAGCAGGCAGACTGACAGTGTCCTATGTTAGTTTAAACCACACGAAAGAAGAAAACATATAAAGAATATTTAAAAAAAACCAAAACATTTTTAACAAAACCAGCTAACTCTTCCTGTCTGCGCTATGCTAGGCTAACCTACAGCTGATATTTTCATATTCAACCATAAAAGTAAATTAGGGCTGTGACGTTGATAATGACTGCCAATTTGATAGCTCACCAGTCAAGGTGATTTTTAGACAATTTCCTCACTGATGCATAAAATTAATATCATTATTATGAGGTCGATAATAAACTCAACCTGCCAGTCTCATGATTGTGCATAGAAGTTCATGCCTGAACTTTTGCGGGCATTGAAATTACTGAGCTATCATCATCATCATCATCATCAAATGAGAGAAAATGGGAAATATTTTTGACTCATTAGTTGTTAAATTGGAGCTTAATGTGAATGTACATTTGCAGCTGCACCAGTTTTTCTCGTCTGCTTAACTTTTTTGTCTACTGGGCATTTTAGTCGGTGAAAAAGTCTCCTCAAATGTGTGTGGAAGGCATGATGAAGAGAATGAAGAGATGAGATATTTTACACAGAAAAAAACTGTATTATATAGCACAAGTAAAGGTGTAATGTAAATAAGTAAAAACCTAGCAACTTCTATGACTTTCAGCTGTTTAGCTAATGTCTGTCCACTTCACTAATGAGGGTCGGCTAAAGCATTCAGAGAAACCAAACTGAACTAAGCTTAGCTAAACTAAACACCCTTGAATTTGTCTAATAAATATTAAGCTAAAGCCGTGAGCTCTAGCACAAAGACTGGAAACAAACCCCAAATGTTTTTGTTAGCGGTGGAAAGAACTAAGCTATTCCTACTTGTAGTCTTTAGGCTGTGTTGAGCTAAATGGCATAAGCATCATGGCGGAAAGTTGCAAATGCTGCGCTTTTGAGATCAGGAGTATTTCACCAGTTTTTCACTGGCCTCAATAAATTCAACATTTACGGTGTGTGTTGTTTAGGCCAGGCTTTCAATGCCAGTTTTATTTCTATAGCACATTCTATCGCTACAAGGTCGAGCAAAGTGTTTTACAAGTTGATTAATGAACACGTGAAACCCAGACTGAAGGGGGAATACTGCATACACATTTCAAAAAGAGAGCACAGAGCTTTACACCTGCTGCTAAAACTTCCCTGAAAAAAAGCCGCACTTGACACGACTTAGACATGGTGACTGCTTGTTTGTGGTAAACAGTCCCAAGTCTGCATGCACTGCATAAGCAGTCACACAGACAGTGCTGAGTACCTGTGTCCGAGACATTCGCCTTCTTCTTCTGCACCAAGCCAAACACAGCAGAGCGGGGACACAAAAAAAGCAGATTAGAAGAGAAGGGAGAGGGGACAATAAGGGGAATAAAGATTTAGAGGCAGTGGGAAGAGGCACACATAAGCATACGCGCACGCACACATACGCTCGTATACACGCACACTGAATAGAGGAGTCGAGAGGAGGCAGCAAAGAGGCCAGTGCATTTTAATCCTTTCACAAGAGAGAGAGGAGGAGATAAAAGGGGGGATGGATTGAAAGGAGAGAAAGCCAGCAATAAGCCATAAGCATGACCATACACACGAAGGCAGCAATAACTACACTGGAGGGGGCGGGGGGGCTGTCATTGTGCGCATGTGCTGCAAGAACCCTCAACAATCCCCAAATTTTCTGCATCAATGTGGCAGGTTTTCATTTGGAAGGTTTGAACAGCAGCGCAGCAAACAATACAAGACAAGTCAAAACAAATGAAGAGTGGATTTGTTTTTATGTGTGAATGAATGTGAGTGTTACCTCTATGTAGGACAGTATGTCTGTATTGAAGAGTGTGTGGCAGAATTGGGAAACAGGTCTGGACTTCCGAACGCGCACTGACCGAGCACATTGCATTCTGGGAAATATAATAGATAAAATGCATGATCCCACAGTGACACTCAAGATCTAGTATTGTTGATAACTGCAAAGTTAGGTGTCCGCCCCTCTACAAATAGATTCGTATACATCATGGAAAAGGCAATTTTGGTTTAAATTTAGCCCATCACTGTCCTCTCTCCATGTCCTCTGTACTCTCTCCATTTCAGTCACACTGATTTATTCTCAGCTGCGTAAAAAGTCTGTTTACCTGGAAGGGTCGCTGTCAACGGCCTCAGCTGGAAGACAGAGACAGAAAATATGAGAAAGAGTGAGTCAGAGTTAGCAAAGAACGCACAGCAATATTAACGGGGAGTGCTACTGATTTTTCAGTGAAGTGCATATGGAACTGTGTAAAGTCTATTAAATGTGCCGTTTAAGGGTGCGTCAGCTGGGGTGGAGAGCTGATGATGAAAATCTGAGTGCGTGGCATTAGAAAGATTGACCTTAGCAAACCTCAGTAGCATATTGTTTAAAGAGCAATATGCTCTTTAAACAAAGAGCATATTCTGCCCATTCTTGGTGGGCAGAATGCTAAGTTTTCCTGAATTTATGCTTGAAGGATTTGAACATTAAGGCATGAGCTGGGCTGTGCTTTACTTATTTTAGATGGCCAGAAACCAGGGGGTGTGAAAAATGAAGCCAATGTTTAGGTGCCAAAAAACATGAACTGAAAGGACCACTTGAGTGTGGCTCCAAAAAGGACTAACATTAACTACCATATTAAAATGTCCAAATTCAGACAGGAAAGTTAAAAACAAAGAAAAAAATTAAAAACAAAACTCCAAGGTGTTGCCTTTGACCGAGCTATCGGCTATAGGTAACAGCTATAGCCAATAGCTGCCTGTCAGGCTTCCCCTCTGTTGATTTCAATCACTGAACTAAACCTCGACTGTGTTTATGCTGCTGGTGAATTTTGAAGCATGTGTGGTCCGTCCTCACCAAGAGTTTTTTATTTTTCCCCTCAATTTTTGCTGAGTGAAATATTTGTACCTTATTAGTCTGTCACTTCTCAGTTAAGAGAAGGAATCCCTGTCTGCGTGATGCACCTGCAGTATGAATGCAATAAACTAGCAATTCTTGCTAGCATTAGCTGACAAAACTCCACCCCTTGGTGTAAATATGGTCACTTTTGGCTTGAGAACAAAATAAAACAAACAAAAACATATTGCTAAATGACCAGGTGACATCATGGCTATGTCCATCTTTTGTATACAGTCTATAACTTTGGAGAGCATGATTGCATCTCTTGTGACATATATGTATGTGTGTGTATGACAGAGTTCAGTGCAATGCACAACATTGCTTCAGTACCACTATCAGAATCTGAGACTACCACTGATACAGTCTTATTATACTTGGCCTGCTGTAGCTGGACTGGACGGGACCAACGATGTGTGTTTTGAGGCAGACAGAAACTCAGCTCTAAATGCTACTGTGGAGCATGTACAGTCATGCTTTCTTTCAGAAAAATATGATTTCTGTTTTATTTTCTAACAGGTTTTTTCAAAACCTGCAAGATGCTCATTAAGCCAAGAGACAGTTTGTGGCCATGTTGGATTGTGGGTAATGTATGTGCATATTTTGCAGACATAATCAACAGTGACAGTGGAACAAACTGCATTAAATCCATCCTCCTTGTACCTTTCTGTATGGCATCTTGTAGGATATCATGTTTGGCTTGAAGTTTGGAGGCCAGAGAGCTGCTGGTAAGGAACTCTTTCACTTTCTAAGACAAAAAAACAGAAAGAAATAGTGAATAAATCAAAAGCAGTCGATCATTTTTATCTGTGTCTGGAAAAAAGCCACTGCTCATTCAAACTGCTATCAGGAAACTAATGTCAATCATGCACGTGCCCTTCATTAACTCACTGAGAAGTAGTAGGTCTCTGTCTCCTGTTGATTGGCTCGACGCTTGGCAAGGGTAAGTTTTGGTAGGGTGCCTCCACCGGGCGGCTCGTGGGATAGGTTGCTGGGCACATCAGGGGAGGGGTTACAGTCGCTGTCGCACATGTTGTCCAGAAGGGCTGCGAGTGTGGCTTTAAGCGTTTTACTGATCTGAGAAAGGCAAAGAAATGCTGATTTGTCTTTTTAGCTGCTCAACGTTCAAGGTTTAAGGCTCATGTTGCAAAGCTCCACCCTGGCTAACGCAGTGACAGACAGACAAGGGCAGACAGACCATTAAGGAAACAGGCAAAAAACAATTAGCTGACCTCCTCTGTTTCCAAGGTAACGGCAGCAAGTCGAGACTGAAGTTGCTGGAACCTGGTTTCCAACTCGTACCTCACCTGGCTCTCCGCACTGACCTCGCACACCTGAAATGGACAAGAGATATAAAACTAATGTCAAATAAGGTATAGTAAAATAAAACGGATGCAGTTTATTGTTTGCCAAAGCCCACTGATCTCAGCAGCTTTTGTTATGCCTGCCAAAATTTCAGGTATATTTTGACCAGTGAATTCACACAGCAGTAGGAAATGAAAACTTGTAAATGTTTCATTTAGTCACAGCCAGACAAGAAATATTAGCTGGAACCAACCGATTGTTTTTAAGATGGTAGGGGAGCATTTTAGCCTTTATTTGATGGGACTGCTCAGATAGAGAGTAGAAAGGAAAGGGGAGAGAGAGAGGGGCGAATGAAATACAGGAAATGGTAGAACCCTGTGTATAGGTCTTGGTGGTAAAACCTAATTTGCTGTGACAGTTATTAACACATAGGTCACCTATAATAAATGAACCTTACCTTATTCTTAAATGGCTGTGGCTTTTCTAGCATTTATATTTAGACTTTCACACATTTTATTATTAAAATTGGTTCTTTGTTGTCTGTTATGTGTAGATACAACACTGGTTCATCCCTTGAGTTAAGTTCTTTTTTATGCTTGAATGGTTCACAGGTTGGTGTTAAGCTGTTCACGGAAAAATTCATCTGAAGATGGTTGGGTACAAGGACTGGACTGAAAATGAGTGATAGAGCAGCCTGCAGAGCTGTTCCTCAAGAGCATTCTAAAAAATAAAAAGCAAAATATAAAGAATAGAGGGGTGACTCAAGAGTTTTGCAGTAGAGTACAATACAGAGCACTCTACTTAAAATAAATTTATTTAATTTGTTTTTATTAATAGTATTATATTTTTTTATTACTTTTCTGTCGTGCTTAGGCATCCATAAGCTTCAGTGTGTTTGAGTTTGCTTCAACACTTGATGCTCCAACCATGCCTTGTTATAGAAATGTAATATATTGTATATGAGAAGACTCATATACAATAAGTTAAATGCAATTAACAGGTTACCTAAGTAAGGTACGTGTAAGTCAGCCGCATTGCATATCTGTAGTGTAACTGTGAGTCTAACTCACAGTAACTTTGAGCCCGGTCATACAGCTCTACCAGAGGTACGGTAGTTTCACCTGGTCTCCTTCATGTGGGTGGTAGTTGAATCTGAACGGAAGGCAGAAGGCGGCGTCATGTTGCTGCAGCAATGCATCTCTGTCTCCACTCTGGTCCAGCGATGTCACTGCAGTCTCCAACTGCTTAAGCCCCGTCTCCTCAGTCTTTTGGATGCGCCACCTGCTGGCCAGGTAGCATTTCATCACTCTCTCCACAGACAGATGGAAACCAAGGTCACAGCACTGCCAGGAGAGAGGGAGAAGAAACAAAGGGTGTAAGAATGGCGTGAGAAAATGTGAATGAAAGCAAGGACGGAGAGAACAATGAGAAGGGGGGAGGACAAACAAAGGGGTAGCGGCTCTTCAGAGACAATTCATTCAAACTATTGTTTTCCTTCTCCCTGTGACATCTTTCATTTATTATTCTGCAGAAAGAATGGCATCAAGGCTGAGGTGTGTCATAAATGCATGAACATACAATCACCCAACACAAAGTGCATGTTTCTTACGTCGATGAGGGTGCTGACATCCTGCAGGTAGTACTTGTTCATAGCTGCATTTGCTCCTGCTAGATTCAGCAAGTAGTCATTACGAGCCTTGGTACACTTCAGCTGGGTCTCCTGCACTCTGCCATGCCTCTGCATGTGCATACACAAACATAAAAAGTAAGAGAGAATTAGCATGAATAACAACTTAAAACCACATCTATTGATATGTACATACGCATTATGGAGATGTACAGTACTGAAGTATCTGGCACCTGAACACAGGAAGTGGTTTGTTTTATGAGAAACATACTAATACCGCTGTCGTTCTTTATGTCTCACAGAACTACAGGCTCACCTTCTCCATTAATCTTTCCATCTTCTTAACAGAGCTCCGCCTCTGCCCTCCCAGCTGTCCGGGGCCGAGTTCGGCTGACTTGCCGGTGTGTCTCTCCTCCAACCGCTCGGCTTCCTTCAGTTTCCCCTCAGCTATCAGGCAGTCAGTGTGGTACTGGTTATATGTCTTCAGAGCCTTCATTAGAAAACACAAAACCCATGTCAACATGCCATTCTCAGTGACTGTATTTTGCGTTGTTACACACAGGACAGCAGTATAATGTGCTCACCGTCTGCAGTTCAGTGGTAACCTTCAGCAGCTCATCTTGCATCTGGATTCCAACTTCTTTGCTCTGAAATAAAAAGAAAAAATATATAGAAATATATAAAAATGGTTTCCTGTTACCCAGCACTGCAATATGCCTTTTAAAGGCCTGTTATACTAAGTCTCCTGGTACAGGTAAGAGTCCTAGAATTAGTACTAAGAGCTAAATGCTAGGATTAGGGCACCTCACATTGCATGTTTAGCAGCAGAGGTATTCCTAGGCTCTTATATTACAAAGCAGCACTGGCAAAATGTTACATATTTTAAGAAGACAGTCAACAATGATCTTCAGTCAAGGATGTACAGCACCTATGTGGACAGTGTTTTTGGAGTCGTGTCTATTCAAAATACAAGGATACCATACCACTGCAGTAGAGGCTTGACAGGGTCGACACATGATCACTTAACAAGAACATACACCTTTATTTTAGCCTACAGACATGTGACAGATACCTTGTCTCTTGATTCTCGGCACGAAAACAAACACATATTCTCAAAAGGTTAAATCTTTCTCCAAAAAGAATTAAGTACACAACAATATTACACCACTTTACAAGAACTTTACTTCTTGGGTTGAAAACTTTTAACTTAGCCGGTATTATGTTGTTTGCATTGTATTTCTTTGATCTGTAGCCGTAATTCATTTAATACAGTGCTGAAAGTGATATTAGAAAAACTAAAAGGGTTCCTCTGCTTGACGTCGGGCCAGACAAAACCTCTTAGCTCCTCTGACATGTCTGTAGTGGCCTAATTAAGATTCTGCTCACATTTTAACCACAAGAAGGTACGGAGAGCATGTCTGATATCCAGTAATTTGAACAAGATGAGTCTGTGTAATGTTTTTTTAAGTGAATGAGGCCCAGTGTTACCGAGACAAATTAGGATCTATATCAAAGCTGTCACTGTATTTGGTATTTGTTCAACTTGCAAGTTCATGTCCTGGAGCCTGGTCAGTTTTCAAGGAGTCATTTTAGTGTAAAGTAAAAGAAGTAAAATCATCTTTACATTTGACATCTTTATATATTACATACTTTTGAATATATCAGTAAAGACAAATCTTGCTTTCGTACAAGCTTTTTTTTAAGATTTTGGATTGATCTACAACACTAAACTTCAAATTAAGACTCAATGTAAAAGTCAGAATTCATTGGATTGTTTTGGAGTAGAAGGACTTGCGTCCTGGCCACCTCTCTCCCTGCACCTTTCACTGCTTTTCATACATGTGACCTTACACTAACATCCTCTCACCCGTTTGTGCAGGCGGTGTGTGTCCTCTGTACCGTGTGCCAGCCTTTGTGTGAGCGTGTTGCAGCAGGTGTCACCCAGTGCTGCATGTTCCCGGCTCTCCAGACGGGTCTGAGTCAGCAGAACAGACCAGACCTGACACACGGACTGACCCCACTGCTCCTTCCTGTACAGTAACAGAGATGCGCACCGCGATTATGGCACGATCATGCATGTCGGACCCATGAGAGGAAGAGAAAAGACCCAAATGTATAAACACACACACACAATTGATACAGCCTTACTTTTTTGTTTTATGAGTAAATCTCTCTGTGAGTTTGTCGAGGGCTCGTGCATATTCAGACTCGATGTCACCCCGACGGCGGAGAAACTCAGACAGGTCTGAGAGCTGCTGCTGTTTCACCTCCACCTGAGAGTCTAAAATCTTTATCTGGTCTGTCAGTTGGGCCCGCAGGTCTGAGATGCGATGGAGATGGAGACGGGGGAGACAAAAAATAGATTAGACACCGAAGTAAACACATGCTCACAACCTCTAACAACCACAGAAAATGTAATTACCTGCTCAGCCAGTATATAAAATACAGTATGTACCTGATGTCCAACTGAATCACTAAATAAAGGTTTGGAAACAAACTTTAAACACATACAGGGAGGATAAACTGTGCTGCTTTCTAACGCTTTAAATAAATGGAGCAAAATTAAAGAAAAAAACATTCAAAACAACCTATTATATCAAGTATGATACTCTATAGTAGCTTTTGAATAAAGTTATAAAAATCATAATACTTATTTATTTTCCTGTGCTTATGTTATTTTAATAACCTTTGGATTATTAACAAAAATTAAAATGTGGATAATTGCACAGTCCTATTATGGACATCTGTCTTCGCTGACATTATAAAGAGCTCATAGTAGAAAAAAAATACTGAATAAGGAGTTCATGGCTTATATTCTAACTGCACTCAAACACTTTATCAAGTGCACCTGTTCAACCGCTTGTTTACGTAAATATCCAATCAGCCAGTCACAAAGCAGCAACTCACTGCATTTAGACATGAAGACGCAGACAATATGAGCAGCTGAAGTTCAAACATGAGCATCAGCATGAGGACTTAAACCAGATTAAAACAGTGTTTATAGTATATGAAGTCTAAAAAGGTGTTCCCACAAGGGCCACTCAGCTCAAACTTTTACGTTTAAGCACATTTTGTACATTTTTAAATATTTTTTTGACTTTTAATTGCAAAGGATGAGAGTACGTCTACCACCACTCAAAGACAAGCATTCCCAGACACCAACAACAGAGGACAGGAAAAATGAAAACACCTATCACAACTGCTCCTGAAGTACAAGCTGGAGACATACTGTGTCTCTGCACAGTTGGAAATAATGCACAGACATTCACCATTAGTATATGAATCATTCAACTGGAATTCTTTCCCTCTAACACGGATAGAGGATCAATAATAATTCATGTCTTATGATCAGGTTTATAAAACGCAGCCAGTTGTGTGACTGATACAGGTGTTTGACTACCCCTGTAATGTGACAGTGATATACTAATTACTAATTGTGGCTCACTTGTTATAATCATAACTATATGTATTACACACTAGCTTGTATGCAAACACAGCTAAAGCAGTAGCACAGCGACCTAGTGCTGCTCTTTGCTCTAAAAAGGCTAATACAAACATCATTCTCTCAGAAAACACCACCTTCGCTTTGCTCTTTCACCTCGTCTGACTCACCCCCTGCCCCTCTACCCC
>VUQG01000177.1:42679-56917 GCA_015106755.1 Etia nguti
CTGTATTACATAATTGATACTCCTCTAACAGCCAGTAGCTCCATTTGTCCACTTACAAACCTCCCAAGAGGACACAGTGTCCATTTAAGACACCAAACTATATATAAACACACAGACATATTCACTTCAGTCACGCATGCACATGCTCACACACACAGGTTGTTTCTGGATTTATGAGCGGCATGACAGCCGTACATACCTCACTTTGTGGTCCTCTTCGGTTTCTTTCTATGTGTTCCTCAGCCCTCCACCTCTCTTTACATCCTTCGCTCTCTTTCTACCATAGACACACACACACACACATACACACACACACACACAGACAGTGTGTTTGAATCTGACAGATTTCTCTCAGCTCAGTACTCTCCTCCCTCTCTCTCTATTTCTCAGGGACACACACACACACTCGCTCACTCAAAAAACAGCCCTCCCTCACACCCGCCTTTCTTCCTTCCTTCCCTCTCCTGCCAAATAGCCTCTCCTCTCGCTCACTCACCCTCACCAGAGCTGCCTCTCTCCTCCCCACTCCCTCCCTCTCCCATGCGAAGCGGTGCAAAAAGCCACGCCCCCGCGCTCTCTCCTCTCCTCTGGGCGGCTATAAATACCGCTGCTGCTATGAATATACCGTCTTTCTCCCTCAGCATCCCTCGCTCGCTGCTTTCTCTCCCCCTGCATCCATCCTTCCCCCTCACCTACTCTGCACTACCCTCCAACCCCCACCATTCTTTTTCTAAATGTTTCCTAATGACCTTGTATTATTTTCCCTTACAACACACGGCAGCATCCTTTTATTTTTTTTCCACCTTACTCTCATGCAAGATGCAACCGTTGACACACACAAACACAAAAAGAGCCACAGGATCACATAAAAGGCAACCACAGACAGGAGCGATTGGTACTACCAGTCTCTTTTGCTTCCTGTCTATCGTGCCGGATGTGGTGCGTATCCCCCCCCTCCTCCTGACAGCTCAGAAAAACACGCTCGGATCGAGAGACGCGCACTGACAGCAGATCGCACCGTACTCCGCTGCACAAATTAATTCTACCTTCATCACTAATAGCATTAACACCTGCTCGATGATGAGTCAATCTACATGTAGCCATGATTAATGGACACCCCTGTAAGAATGCAATAAGTCCTCATGAAATCCATTATGTTAGATGAGTGAACGAGCGGGATACTCTCTGCACATTTCTTCCACGCGTTCCAGATTTATCTGATAGGAGGATGAATGCAGTGTAGTAATAATATGACATGGATAAATGATGCTCCTGCACCTGATTTAAAAATAAATAAAAATAAAATAAAAACAGAGGATGGATCTTACACTTTCAGTACAGTAGGTACCATGAACCCTGAGCAACATCCTGTCTCTGCTCTTCCTCACTGGCAGCAATATTGTCGGGGAATGAGGTTACTAACATCTGGAGCAAGCGCGTTATGTGCACCAAGGGTGCACTTAAACAGAATCAAATCTTCGCCTGCAGGCTGTATAGTATGTCACGGACGTAATTAATCCTCCACCACCAGCACCACCAGTGCTGATGTGCTACAACTTCAAATGAAACCTACCAACAACGAAAAAAAAGAAAGAAAGAAAAGGAAGTGTGAGGAGCACACAGACAAAGAATCCCTTCTGACTGAAAAGGCTGTAGATCACACACATCCTGCCTCATTATTGATACCAGCAGATAAAGAAAACCACAGGGTGCCTATGCAATGCCATATAAGGTAACCCCTCATCTTATGTTGCTTCTCTGTATGCTGTGTAGCACTTTTGATAGATGCCTGTGAGATAAGTGTCAAAATTGCTGCTAGAATAACAGAAAAGTCATCTTCACCAGCACATAAAGATATGAGTGTACGTCACGATAAAAAATAAATAAATTGCTCTCGGGTCTTGTAATTAGCATTTCAATTTTGGCTGTTTGAAATCAACACAGTGCTGACGACTGAAATGAAGAGAAATGACAGGAAAGACTCAGAAGTGATGGGCAGTGTGAACAGCTTTATTTCCATTAATTGTAAGGGAGCTGATAATGTTTTGCCCCAAACTGTTTGGTGCACAGTATGCAATTATGAGTCACCAGCTCAGAGTCAGCGTGACAGCATGAGTGTGAGTGCGGAGGACTGTGTGTGAGATTCTGCTGCTGAGGGTCAAAACCGAGCATAGGGTTAGTTCAGGCGGGCCACGGAAATCAAGCTCAGCTGAGACCCTTCTACACATCCAATTGACCAATCTCAAATAGGGCACGCTATTTAAGCCGGTTCAGTCTGCTCACAGTTATTGTGCATCTACAAGCTGCTTTCCAACCCACCTCCACTCCTGCTCCTCTTTTTTTTAATGCCGTGTCTGACTCAATTAGTGTCATATCCGTTGTCCTTAATGCCTGCTCTTTTCTTGCTGCTGGCCTCCCGCCTTTGGCTTTCCATACTCATGTATGGCGGGGAGGTGCCGGAATACAAGTTACAGTTGATTTGAAATAATCTTTTGACTATAACAGTCCTGATGAATCTGTATCTACATTTTGAGAGGATGTAGCAATGCAGCTGCATTTTTTAAAAAACTATTTCCTCAATCCCTCCGTCAGTGCCAGCGCTGCTTGCAGGTCCTGTTTAGTGTGTGCATGAGTCTTTAGAGTGTGTGTCAGGGCCTTGTGCAACTCCCCGGGGGCGACAAGGTTGAGTCTCAGCATCGAGTGGACCAGCTGGGCGCGAGCGTTGCCGATGAAAGAGTGCGACAGGAAGGATGCGAGCCCTCCTCCGCCTTTCATGGTGTAGAGAGGGACTCTGACCATTCCCAGGACCTGGAGTCAGGCGCAGAAAGCAGGTGGTGAGGATCAGAGCATGAGATCAGGTAAATCGCTGAAATCAGTCACTCTGGAAGGACACATTACCTCCAAACCGTGATCTGCTGCATTGGATGCAGCTGCCCTCTCCACCTCCCTAATATGCTCTTCATCCATCTTCTTCACGTAGAAGTGAGTGATAAGACGTGATGAGGAGGAGGGGGAGGAAGGAGGGGCATAGCAAGAATCCACATGATCTTCAACAGAGATTGGCAAAGCCAGGCCCAGCTCTTCTGACAATTCCCTGCTAAGCCCCGACTCAAGGGTCTCCTCCGAAGGGTTAACGAGCCTAAAGTGTGAGAATCAAAGGTCAGCAACAGATATGAAAGTAGATAAACGATGTCAGAGGCACTGCTCTCCTGACAATAAATCACACTAATTGAAAGGCTAATTCAATATAAAGCCCTAAAATAGTTTGCCCAGGTGATGGTGCCGATCTTTCTCCTTCAACTCACCAGATTTTGAGTCTCATCTTAGAAAATGGGCAAAAAGATATAGTAACAAACGCTCAACCTGAACTGTTACAATAACAATATACCAGATATAATGGACTAAATGCACAGCGGTTAAAGATACAGTTTCACCGTGTTTGACAGTGTGCAAAGATGAAAACATTTGCCAAAGTGATCAGAGTGAGGTTTGTATCCAGAAGAGCACAAGTACAGCAAAAGGAAAGCAAAAGGTAACAGCTAGTGGGATGTTAGATGCCTAAAAGCTAATCGCTTTGGATATTAGCCAACAACCATTTTATACAGAACACTCGCTTATTAACAGCTCTGTGTGATTCTAACATATCAAGTTTGTCACGTTTTCTATTTTTGAATCATTTCAGAGCAATTTATAGGCTTCTATAAAAATCTCTGAAGGAGTTTAGGTGTGTTTTTTACTGTTGCCATAGTGTCAGAGCATTGGTCAACATCCAGACACACATTTCCATTATCATTAGGAGAACATCGACAACCAAGAGCAGCTCTTTAGAGAGGTTCTTAACCCTCGTAAATGTCACTGGAAGAGACAGAAAAGGCCACTTGCTGTCGTGCAATTAACTGAAGTGACTGCTGCTTTTACATGTATCGTGTCTCAGCAGGTCACTCTCTAACAATGCTGTGTGGACAGAACTGTGACTGGGCACAGTTGGAGGTCTTTTTTTAACACTTTTATTATCATTATTGATATGAGTTGGTGTGAGTTAAGGCAATCCTCATGAGCCAATAGTTCAGGCTTCAGTCTTTCTATAAGGGTCGGAGAGCGGGAACAGCCCCACCCACGTGCTGTTAACCAACATCTCTTCGTGAGGGGCAGCCAATCAGAAGAAAGTTGGCTGAAAGGAAGGGTGAACTTAAGGGACAGGAGCTAAAACTGGGGCTACATAGAGTCTCAGTATAAAATGAATGAATATTTTGAATTGTGAATCATGCAAAGCTACTCTAGTAGATCAAAACAATTATAAAAACAAAAATGGAAATAAGCAGTAGAGAGCCCCTTTAATGATAGGAGAATCAGCATCTGCTCCCAGTAGATTGTCCCTCAGCAATACGTCTCCTTTCAATATCACGAGTCTAGTGCAGAGTAAGCTGTGGTTCAAATAAATTCAAACTTTGCGAGCAGAGAAAAAAAAATTAAGCTTTTTTTTTTTAGTTTGAGATGATTTCGCTCTTCCAATTTGGCACTGCTGCAGAGGGCGGTGACCCAGATGCTGCCTACAACAAATATATGGCTAAAAATAACCATGAAATGTAGTGACACACTGTGTCAATACACGGACATCAAAGAGCTCAGAAATTAAAAAACATTTTTGTTAGAGAAATACACCACATTTCAATACAACAGCCATCTGTAGAACAACCTGCTCTAATGTAATTCTGGTATAAACTCAAAATCAGCCAATTGACTATTTGTTTGAGTGGTTTAAGGTCTAAGAAAGCCAAAGAAACTCTCAAACTCTCACTCAAATAATCCGGGCATGTAGAATCAGTCACAGTGCCAGCAGGCTGATGATTTGAAGATATTAGTTTAGCATTCACAAGCAAAAACATTTTGTCGCAAACCAAATGTAAATTGGAAATTTGAGCTGACGATGGCCACTGATACAAAGTGAACACACTGCCTCCATGAGGGGAACATAAATGTTTGTTCCAAATTGCATATCGGAATTAACACCTTCAAGTCTGAGACCATGGTCCTGAACTGCAAAAGGGTGGAACACTCAGGGACGAGTTGTTGCCCTAAGTATATAAGGATCTTGTTTACAAGCGAGAGTGAGTGAAGCAGCAGACTGGCAGATGGATTGCTGTGGCGTCTGCAGTCATACAGATGCTGTACAGGTATTCTGTAATAAAGAAAGAGCTGAGTGTGAAAGGAAAAGTGTCCGTTTACTGGTTGATCTACGCTTCTGCTCTCACTTATGACCACAAGCAGTGGAAGCAGTGGAAATGAGCTTCCTTCAAAGGTTGGTCCCTTAGCCACAGAGTTTGAGGAGCTTGGACATAAAGGACAAACTCAAGAGTAGTGTCTCTACTCCTTCACATCAAAAGGAACCAGTTAAGGTGGTTTGGGCATGTCCTACTGGCTGAAGACCCCAGGGCAGTCCCAGGACACACCGGAGAGATTATGTGTCTTGGCTGGCTTGGGAATGACTCGGTGTCCCTCCCAGATGAGCAGGAGGAAGTGGCCGGGGAGAGAGGCAGGGCATCTGTGCTTAGACTGCTGCCCCTGTGACTCTGACAAAAAAAAATTGGATGGATGTGTGTATGAATGCCTGCACAAGTCTAACACCTAACTTGAGTAGCAGACCAAACTTACACAACTAACTAGTATTTTGGATGTTTAATGTTGCCAGACTCACATCAGCAGTACAAGTTTTTGAAAGATTTCTTCATACACCACCTGCAGCAGTATATTAAAAACAGAGGTTACACAATTCATATGTAGTTGTATCAACAGAGCTTTCCACTGTTGCCATTTGCTGACGCAGTTTTCCCTTGTTTTGCATATGTCTCTATCATTTTTCAGCCCCGTCTCCTTTCCTCCTCGTTATATAATTTCACTGTGCTGGCAAATGAAACGGCAGAGATCCTGGCAGCGACTACAGTAAATCACAGATACAAAGGCACAAGTGATTCATTTAGCAGAATACTAATCAAGCAGTATGTGACAGTCTCAATCTTTACAAATAGGGGTTTAAGGCAAGATAAGTCACTTTAAACAAGAACCCGTCAGGCACATTTTATCATCGCCAATCCTTGCAGGACGAGGATTGTAGCATCAGCGTTTGGTGTTTTTTCTGAGCTGTTTTTTTTTTCTTCTTCCTTCTGTGAAGAACAAGAAGGATTTACAAACCAAAAACTAAAATGTACCTATGCTTGCAAGGAGCAAAAGCAGCACCAGGAAAGACTCACCCGCCAGGGAAACCCAGCAGACCGTCAAAGCGCATCTGCATCTGTGGAAGTGACACACAGAAATCTGCCTGTTCACTCAAAGAGGCAGACATGTAAAGGTGTGCGTGTGACATTTGAGCTACTCCAACATTTCAGTGCACACACACACACCTCACCAGTATGATATGTTTGATGGGAATTCTTCCAAACAGCTGAGCTTTCGTGTCAGCGTAGAGCATCACATGGCACGCATGCCTGCAGCTCGAGCATGCCAATGCCTCCGCCCTCGACAGCTGTCCACTCGCCATCTACAAGCGTACACACAAACACAGTGCTAAATTATACAGTCACAGTTCAGTGCTTCCTGAACACACTGGCTGGATGCCCTCTCTTGCCATGTGCTACCAAAGTGACATCATCCTATTATAGCTGCTCTTTTTGGTCATTTGTTCTCCCTCATATGCTGAGCCAACAGACCTTAATGAAACCTACTGATTAGCCAGAAGGCCCATGGGCTTGTATGCAGAAAAAAACACAACAGATCTGAGTGACTTGCATTGAGAAAGCTTTAGCTCCCTCTACTGGGGTGGAGTAAACTGTCGAGTGAAATAATCCCTGTTCCATAGCGAACATTTCCTTAAAATTTGGAGTATGATTATGAATTTTGACACAGTTGCCTTTCATTCAGTATTTTCACCAAGTCAGCACAGAAACGGCTAAAATCAAGTCTGTTTCTTTTTTGAGGATATGGAGGAGGTTGTGAGACTCAGAAGAAGAAAGACAAATGAGCTGGGATTGATCAGGAGACGTGTGTGAGACTTGCTGAAAACCACAACAAACGATTTCAGGCTGTTCCAGGAAAAAGGAATCACAATTGACTGTTAACATCGGGGAGGGAATTAATTTAGACCTTGGTGGTTTTCATTTTTATGAAATAATTTTGTTTCTGTGTGCAAAGTCAAACAATGTAAGCATACAAAATAAAACTAGGATGGAGGGAAAAGCTGTGTTAAAAATTCCTCGCTCTTGGGCAATACTTAAAAAGAATTAATAGGAGGGTCCAATAACTGTCCTCATCTGTATTTCCTCAGATTAATGTATTCTTTGGTTTGCTTTTTAAAATTATTTATACTTCATTAAAATTGAAAGAGGCTGTCATTTAAAAATGGACTAGACATGCTTTGCTCAAATTCAGTTATTTAATTTAGATTTTTTCAGTTTCAGTCTTTTATACTTTAGTCTCTAACTGGAAAAATTATGCTAAATCCTAAGCAGCCAGGGTTATTGTTGTATATTAATAAACCATATGGGCCTTAAGGGCACCACCGACTGGAGAACCACTATAGAGAAGAGCCAATTAAGAGTCAGTGAGTCAGAATATTTTTTAGTAAAAACCAACAATGAACAGGATTAACACACGCTCTAAAATCAGGATTTTTATGATTGAAGTATTACTGCCACCTTCTGACAAAGGTGGCACATTAAATCCAAACAGGTGGCAATAAAAATAAGGTGAAATATACATTTCGGACAAAAAACCGTCATATTGGCCATACCATTTTTAGATATTTTTATATTTTAACTTTATGTCCAGTTGAATGTTGGAAACCCAAGCCCATTCCTAATTTTGATCGATTGCCTATCAAAATAAATCATGTCTGGCCAACAATGACATTTTGTGTGCTCAAGTGGCTGGAGGTGCAAACACAGACGTTTCTGCAACAGTGTATGAATAAAACACATCACAGTGTAATCCACAACTGAGAAAATGTTAATAAGCCCCAAACTTGTTTTTGCCTCCAGCTGTAGAATTCTTTCCTCTGATCTGTCAAAAATCGATCTTTCACTCGGTGAAAATGACGAATCTGCGGATAAAACATCTGAAACACGGAGAATGGAATATGTAAACAAATCTAACCAGTTAACGTAAAAGCCAGTTAACCTGGAACACCGGCACTCTCCGCTGCACTTACACTTCCCCATCGTTTAGCATGCTAAAATACCCGGTAAAGGCTGGGTAAGCATGGTCCTTATAAACATGAGAGTATATTTGGCCAGCATTAAGTTCTCTTAATAACTGTGTGTTTCTTTTTGTTTATTTAAGGAGCCTTGATGTCTTAATTAACATTCAAACACTGTTATCGTATACTTTATAAATGAATTTCTTATATTTTGACATAATAGCAACACGAAATAAAGGTTAGTGCCGCGTTTTGTTTTGTTTTTTAAAATTTCGGTCAAACAATAATACTTCTAATCAAAAATGAAGTGAAACCGCTTTTTTAACAAGTCACACGCATTTACCTCTGTTCTACATTAAATGCTGTCTCATTCTTCAGTCAGCAGCGCTTTTTCATGACTTTAGGCTTTTCCGATAACGTTCTGGGCGTTGATTGGCTAAGCGAAGCAGGTGGTTCCGGTTAGCTAATACGACTCCCCGGTCGACCAATCAGCTTCGGTTAGTAGTAGCCGTTCAGTCGATTCATCTCATGCGTCAGGGATTGAAGTGTGTACATGCTTCGGTTAGGTCTTGTGGTGCACCGTGGAAGGTAAAGGGTGGCAGTCTTAATCGCTCTCTGCATTAGTGTGAAAGTATTTGATGAGAACACAGACCGAGGGAGCCTTCTAGGTTGATAGCTAACTAGCTTCTACTACCGGACAGCGTTAAACTCTTCTGTTTTAACGACCTGGTTAAAACTTAAGCAGGTAAGTTAGCCACATGTGTTGTTTTGATATTATACACTGGCCTATAACACGATTATTACAGAAAAGAAAAGATTTAATGTACTGTTTAATGTTACTATAGATGTATGTCGTGTTTCATTGTAATTATTGTTATTTAAATATAATTCATTTTAGTATTTACACTTGTGTATTGTGTATGGGTGGCTGTAGCTCAGGTGGTAGAGCAGGTCATCTACTGATCGGAAGGTTGGTGGTTCGATTCCTGGCTTCCCCTAGTCTGCATGCCAAATATCCTTGGGCAAGATACTAACCCCAAATTGCTCTCCGATGTATCCATCGGAGTATGAATGTGTGTGAATGTACATTAGTTTGCACTTGAGTTTAGAAGTGCTTGTATGAGTGGGTGTGAATGGGTGAATGCACAAGTTGTGTAAAGCGCTTTGAGTGCTCAGAAGAGTAGAAAAGCGCTATATAAGAACCAGTCCATTTACCATTTACCATATGTATATGTGTATCATGTAAAGCAGTTTAGGAAATTTAAGTGACGAGTAAACACCGCGGTAATAACGTTAATAATAATAGTAATCTTATTGGGTTATCGTACTTCAGGTGAATGAGAATGGCGGAGGGGATACCAGACGAGGTGCTGATGAACTCTGCTCTGATAAAACAATTGGCAGAGGAGGCAAAAGACTCAGCGGTTACACAGGGTGTCCTAATGAGGCTCCAGGAGACCCCCAACTCATCTGAGGTGCCAATTGTACACACATGGGGCGGCTGTAGCTTTGAGGGGTGGCTGTATCTCAGGACGTAGAGCAGGTCATCTACTAATCAGAAGGTTGATGGTGGCTGGCTAATCCAGTCTGCATGCACTGGGCAAGATACTAACCACAGGTTGTGTGAATGTTAGATAGAAAAAGCATTTAAAAAAGTGCCTGTGTGAATGGGTGAATGAGGAAGGTTGTGTAAAGTGCTTTGAGCTCTTAGGTAGAGTAGAAAAGCACCATATAAGAAACAGTCCATTTACCATTTACATGTATCCATAGAACACATTTCAGTTTGCTAGAAGCACTTTCATTGGTTTTTCATTGTTGGATAAGCGTTAGTATAGTTATATAAATCTTAAAGAGGGGATGTGTACTTGTGAAACTCCTATAAAACTTGCAAGTCTGCTCATGTACGGTTTCGAATCGTCTTATTATTCTTGCCCCACCCAACAACTGCACCTGAAAGAATAAAGCCCACAGACCATGAGAATACATTTCCTCAAAATATTCATTTAGTGGAAGACGCTACATATTTGTAACATGTAGTGTATCCTTCTGATATTATACTTTTGCTGGTGTTAGGTTTAGTGAAGCCAGGTAACAAAGAGTTGTCTATCGGATTGCCAGACGGAGACTTTTGGGAATAGAGCGTATCACCAGTTGCAGGTCTTTAAAACAAAGGGTTAATTCAATCATCCTGAACTGAATGAGATTGACCTTGACAATTGATTCAATCTGTTTGTCCAGTTTTAGCTGAATGTGATTGAACTGCCATGAGCAAAGTAGTGAAGTAGTCATTATTAAAATAAATGCTTAAACTGAAAAAAAAAAGAAGTAAGTAAGTAAAGCCTTTTTTCAGCATCTTTAACAGAATTCATATGTTAGGTAATAAGCCTCAGCAGCAGAGGCCACGATCACATACCAGTGGGATGTTAAACCTTTGCTGATGAAACGGCCGTGTTGAATGTGAAGTCATGTTAGGAATTTGTTCTGCCTTAGGGCACAGGATTTCAGAGAGATCTTTATTAAGCCCGTGTTTTGAGTCCAAAAGCCATCTCCAATGTTTGTCCAACAGTTTTTTTTTTTGTTTTCCCTGGTCAGCAGTCTTTTCTCACATTTTACATCTTGTTTTTCAGGTGGTCTCCTTTGCTCCATTCACACTGTTCCCCACACCTGTACCCAAAGCTGTGTTCTCCCAGGCTCTGGCAGTGCAAACACACTACAACACCCTGGTGGACAAGATTAGTCAGGACGCAGACTTCCTACAAGAAGCTTTGGCTAGGTAGGATGCGTTATGACCTCCTGTAATATGTTTTGGAAGAAAAAACTCTTGGCAAAATTCTCATTATTGTCACAGTCTCTGAAGTCTGTCTTCAAATGACCCGTTAGTTTAATTCAAAATGAATACACTGTGATGAAAAATCTGCTGACAAGATTTTAACAGAGTCTCTGTTTACAGCACCATCGCTGTGGATGATTTCACTGCAAGGTTGTTCAAAATCCACCAACAGATCCTTAAAGAAGGAAGGTCACAGGTACGTCAGCATCGTGATGACGCTGGTGTTACGGGTAGCTCAGGAGGCAGAGCGGGCTGTCTGCCAGTTGGAAGGTTTGCTGATTGATTACCCAGCTTGTCCAGTCTGCAGTTTCCTTAGGCAAGATGCTGAACCCTGATTTTCCCCCAGTGCATCCAGTGTATGCGAAAGTTAGACAAGGCAGTTAGATGTGTTTGTGTGATTGGGTGAATAGGGTTTGCAGTGAAAAGCACTTTTCACTGCTCGGTTAGAGCAGAAAAGTGCTGCATAATTACCAGTCCATTTACCATCATCATTTTACTTGAGCTGTTTGGGCTCTAAGGCCTTGTTGTGTTGCTAAATCCAACAAAGCTGTTTGCTTGCACTTAATAAGGATTCAAAAGTAGTGAAAAGAAAGAGTGTATAAGAAAATCAAACCGTTTCTAGTTAATGATGCAAAGGTTTGCAGGAATAATCTTTCAGCCTATCTGTTCCTTTGTGGTGTAGGCTGTTTTGGGTTACCTGCACCAATATGTGTTTTCACCATGAAAACCTTTCATCTGGCTTCTTTTGAGGCCATTTTTGGAGGGAAATTTTTCAAAAGTTGGAAATGGATCGATGATGCAGGCTCTTTTCTTTTGGGCTTAGTATGCTAGCCATTAAATCCTGAGAAATTTTGTATGAAAAAAAGACAGGAAATGACAGGCAGGAGAGGGTTGAGTGGCAATAGCTGTATTTTGGCTACAACTAAAATTTTGTTTCAATTATCAGCTGTTTTGCTGTATTGCTTGACAAAGTTCTTCACAGTTTTCTAAAACTCTATGACATCTTTAGATCTGCTGTTGCATAGGATGAAGAAAACCATTAGGTCCTTACAACAGTGTAGCTGGGGACCTTAAAAATCTATTAATGGATTATAAAGTGACCAAATGCTGCAGCTGGGATTCTTTCCTTTGTTACAGTCCATTGTGTTGGGTCTCAATCGGTCTGACTACATGCTGGACCAGAGAGAGAATGACACGCCATCGCTAAAGCAGATAGAGATCAACACCATTGCTGCCAGTTTCGGAGGCCTTTCATCACGCACGCCAGGTTTACACAGGTAAGCAAGTCATTTGTGTGTGTCCCCATACTCTATAGGTTAGCTACTAGAACTCAGCAGTAAGAGTGATCATGTTGGCCAAGACCTTCAAATATATTTTACTGCCATTTTTACAGCCCCCATTTTACACAGCTGCTTTAGCTTTATTTAAAAAAAAAAAAAAGCTAAATAAAAACCCTACATTCCTCTATTTCCTCTACAGTTGATACCAGTCTCTTTGCTTTGCTGTCAGTAGGTTTGGGATGTAATACAGTTATAGACAATCTATAAAGATAGACATAGCTTTGGTGTCTGAAAAATGAAGCCACTGCAGAAGTTCCTTAAATCTGCTTTCTTTACAATGGCCAAGAGCCTCTTGTGGTTGTAAAAAGATATCCCGTTGTATAGAAGTCTATATGAAAATGCCCCTATTATGAGTTTCATTAATGCCGTGTCATATTAAATACAATATAAAGTTCATTTAATATAGAATATATAGGCTATATAGGCAGGGTTGATTGACAAGTTGCTAGCCCATGGCTGTGTAGTTTTCCTCAGTTTATCAGTTTCAAGGCGGCAAGATGACGGCAGCGAAAATGCTCATCTTAAGGCGTCACAGCACGACTTTGCTAATGACTGGGGGATGGAATGGTGGTGGCTGTGTCCATCTTTTATTTACACTCTTTATTTAAGATGAATGAGTGAGAGTGAGATAGAATTGCTCGAGGCATGGTCAGGAAATATTGATGCATACTGTGCTGTGATTAGGTTTGCTCAGAGCACTTACAATCTTTCTTGACAGACATATCCTGAAGATGGCCGGCAGGCTGGAGGAGAGCGAGCGTATCCTGGATAATAATCCTGCAGCTGGTCTGGCCAGGGCTATTGCCAAAGTCTGGGAGCTCTATGGATCAGAGAAGTAAGAATGAAATGCATCCATTGAGTACATGCCAGACATGCTGTTGATCGCTCTTTGCTTTATTCACTTGGTCTAATTATATCACCATACATGATGAATTAATTAGTATATCCAGAATAAAACATCTTGCCAGTGGAGCTGTGCATTCAAACACTGCTTCTGCTGTTGTGGTTGCTCAGTGCATCATAATATTACAAACATTTCTTCAGGACAACAAAGGCCAGTGACAGTTTTGGTAGTATGGGGCACCAAAAAGCAAATAATTTCAGTTAAAATCAAAACCGTGAGAACCAAATGTCCAGAAATTTTCAGGTGCAGTTGTTGTCGTTGCAGAGCAGTTGTCGTGTTCTTGGTGGAAGACGTCCAGAGAAATATCTTTGATCAGCGATACGTTGAGTATGAACTGTGGAAGAGGTAGGTGTTACATGTGGAGGGTTAGAGCTCTTATACCTGCATGTTTTCTTTGTGTGGAAGTTAAAACATTATCTTAAAGCATTTGAAGAGTTGTGCTTTTTACCAACACGCTGTGTTTCAGAAACATTCACGTAATAAGACTGCGGTTTGAAGATGTCTTTAAAGCAGGCTCCCTTGATCAGGACAAGAGGCTCTTTGTGTAAGTCGAATTCTGTCAGCTCACAATGCACTGACATATTTTTTTAAGTGTATTATTCTCAAACAAAAACTATGTGTTATGTATAGCAGTGGTCCTTAATGTGTCTTTTAATGTCACTTTCACGTCAGGAATGGTAAAGAGGTCGCCGTGGTGTATTTCAGGAATGGTTACATGCCTGACAACTACACTTCTGAACAGGTCAAACTTTTGATTTTCACTCAGAATGGAAGATTACATCAAAGAGTTTAGTTAAAAACACTAAAATGAAACATGCAGACTTGCTTAAAGTGATTCGAATTCATGAGAAACTGGAACGTCATCATCGAGTTGATTTCTTTCCCTGCTTAGCAACACAAAGTCTAGCCCTGATTGGCTGATATAGGTAACAACAGACCTGTCGCTGTGCCAGTTTGAATGGGTGATTAGAGACCA
>VUQG01000178.1:0-39540 GCA_015106755.1 Etia nguti
AATACTGTCTGGTCTTTCTCAACCCCTATCCATATTCATGAGACATTTGGGCTTCTAATTTCTGCACGCATTAATCATGCAGAGGCTTTGATGTTGCTCTGAGGTTACTCACAGGTCCCACTCTCCATCAATTAACGAGCTAAGACGCTGTGGTACTTTTAAAAAGCTAAATATTAATTATTTGCCTCTGCAGCCACACAAAAGCTGAGCGGGGAGAGATCAATGATTAATTCACTTTTATATTAATAGTTTGGGGCCGCTGAGCCGAAGCACGGCGCAGTTCCACGCCGCCCCCACCTCCGGCCAAATTTTATGTCCCAAAAATGACTTCGGCTGTGTGTGTGTGTGAGTGCGTTATTCATATAATCCGCACATAAGGGCATCCAGATCAGCCATATTACACAGGGAGGGGCCCGTGTCACCTTCTGTGTTAATCAGGTAGTGTTGGGTTTAAATCTGATGTGATAGTCAGGAAAACGAACGTCTGTTAATCTGTAGAGAGCAGCCAACCATTTCTGATGTTGAGCGTTTACATATCGGCACCCTTCCCCCTTCCCCAAACACTCCAACTTGCAGCTCAAAGTGTGACTCACATGACCTTAACTGTCAAACTGCGTTTCACATCAACAAACAGCTGGGAGTGATTTTCAAGCACACTTACTCCTATGTTTAAATGTTCCTGCGCCTCGTGTTCTTTCAACTTTGAACTCTTGACCCCACCCCTCACACAAAGCACCAGAGGGGACAACGGTCCCTCCTTTCTACCATCTACTAATTACTAACCACCTCCCCATATTGTGCCCTGTTCCACATCCTCAAGGACAAAAGAAAAATCCAACTGAGAGGGAGAGTGAGGGACTCTTTTCCTGCGTGTGCCCCAGCATCACATCAGGAAGCTAAAAAAAAGAAACGTGAAGCAGTGCTTTTAAAGGTTTTGCAAAACTGAGGTATTTCCAATGAGTAAGATTCATCCACTGGATTAGTGAATAAATCCACCAAAAATAGGAATATCCAGTGTTCACATTTATCTGAAACAAAGCTCAATATGCAGCAGCCTTTGGCAGCAGCTTTGATGATTATTAAACTGAAATCCTTCTGGGGGAAAATCGCAGTCGCTCTTCAAAGTTGGTGCGTCTGTGTGGGAAGAACTGCGCCCTGCTGCCTTGTTTGAACTTTCTCACAGTTAAGGATCTAAAATGGCCCGCAGGTTTGCGTATTCAAATATTAACGGTAGCTGCTCGTTTTCCGCTCTGAAGCTTAAAGAACACATAAACACACACAATAAATCATGCAGGCAGAACTAGCTGTTATGATGCTAGTGCTGCAGCTGTTGTCCGCAGGAACCGACTCGGCAAGCTGGGATTTAAAAATATTGATGGACACTGTTGGTATGGTTTGAATTAAAAGAGTCACTATCATTCCATAACTCCATCTGTCTGTGGGCCGCTGGAAACGCAGCATGTGGAAATGCATTCCTTGTTTCCCGTGGAAATAAACGTTCAGTGAAGTATGGAGAGCACTTTTACCGACATGGTGTTCAAAGTTTCTTGTGTATATATTGTAGTCCAGAGACATAACATATATAACATGCACTGTCATGATGGCATTTGGTTATATACTACATTGCCAAAACTATTTGTTTGACTGCCTTTACATGCATCTAACTCGAGCAACAGCCCATTCCCGTTTAACGTGATGTTGACCCAGCCTTTGCAGCTATATCAGCTTCAACTCTTCTGCAAAGGCTTTCCTCAAGGTTTAGGAGTGCTTACGGGAATTTTTGACCATTCCTCAGATGCACATTTGTGAGATCAGAAACTGATGTTGGACGAAAAGTCCCAGCTCACACTCTAAGCTCTAATTCATCCCTAAGGTGTTCGCTTATTCATGGACCTTGCTTTGTGCACTGATGTGCAGTCATATTAGAACAGGAAGGGGCCATCTCCAAACTGTTCCCATGAAGTTGGCAGCACGAAATTGTCCAAAATGTCCTTGTATGCTGAAGCATTAAGAATTCCTTTCACAGGAACTAAGGGGCTGAGCCCAACTCCTGATAAATAACCCCACACCATAATCTCCCCTCCACTAAAATTTACACTTGGAACAATGCAGTCAGACAAGTACGGTTCTCCCGACAACCACCAAACCCAGGCTCGTCCATCAGAATTGTTAGACGGAGAAGTGTGGTTCGTCACTCCAGAGAACACATCTGCACTGCACAAGTTAGGAGCATTTCAGCTGGACTACTCCTAGAACCTACAGCTGATGCTGAGCATTCAGCATTAGCTCACATAGTTGGTTAAAAACAAAAAAAAACCAAGTATCCTCTATGAAGAGATGGAGGTTTCATGGCTTTAAAAGGGAGTCTGGCAGCACTCTTTAGAAAGAGAAGTCACAGAACCTGCCACACAAGTTTAAATCTACTATTTATGAGTGTTACGTGTTTTTTTTTTTCAGTGCTGTCAGGTAGCTATCAAGTTCCATGGCAGCTGGCATAGATTTATATGTATGTTTAGTCTTCACTAAACCTTTCTGCGTGTGGATTAACAACTTCTTTTTTCCCCTCCTTTCCCTAGCTGATAGGCAATGAAATGACACAAAAATGCTCCCCGCTTGTGTTCGTTTGCATTGTTTAAATAAGAATACTTTAAAGTGGGACTATTATGGTCGTTTCTAGCGCCACAGCTCCGTTTGTGTTTAAATAAAAAACACAAACAGAGCTGTGTTTGAACAATCTGTGATTTAACAATCAGATTGTTAAAGATTGCAATCATGTGAACTCTAAAAAATAATTTTCACAGTTTCTGTGATTGTTATCTATAATTTTTTTACTAGTTTGCATTTTGCAAAGTGCATTTTTTGTGTACCTCTGGGAATGAACTACTGTTAGATGTAAAAGGAGACATCCCTTTTAAATCTGTAATGGTTCAGTCCAGAGCCTATTTGAACTTTGGTTCAAACAGTGAGGTGAAGTTGTGCCAGAAACTTTTCGATATAATGATTCACAGTTTAAAATAATTATTTCTTACACTAGAGCCCACAGTTGATCCGCTGTCTGAAACAAACTGTTTTAGCTCCCCTCCCTTTCAGACAGCATTCTCCTCATCAGCTCCACTCGAACAAAAAGTCTGAACAACAGGTGGGGAAGGCCTCTGTGATCACAGTTTTCCAAACGTCAGATCCAGCAGATCCCCAACACCACTGGCTGACTGGAGTGTCACACTATAACAGAGCCGGCACCATATTTTACAGATGGCTGCAGACATCACTGTTGTACCTCTCTACTGACCTTCTCTGTACATACTGATAATGACTTGAACCAAGATATATAATTTCAAATGGATTAATCACTGCATATTTTCTGTTGCCACTGTTTGTTATTGTGTAATTTTTCATGCCTCAGCCTTTTCTTCCTGTTTCCCTTCCTTAAAAATGCCTTCTTGACAGCCAGCCTTCCACTGAGACCATCTCTGACGAGGCTTCAGCATTTTTTTGCAAGTTCAGTTTAGGAAATGGGAACAAATTCTGTGTTTTAGTGACAAGCTTCTAGTAACAAAGTGCCTAAAGATACAATTTAAAATTAGTTCTCTATCAAGTTGTTATGTGTAGACACAGCACTGCTTCATCCTTTGACACAAAGTAACATTCCCTAATGTAACTCTATATTTGCTCTCAATTGCAGCATGAAGGAAGGCAATATTCTCCATCAGTGAACAAGTGCATCCCATAAGTATATAAAGACACTTTACTATTTAATGAGATAAAGCATGAACAGTCATGAACACTTAAGTCTCTTATTGAAGCAGCTGCCCACTAAGCCAGTTCTGACACTGTGGAGCTAACATGGATTTTTCATGCTGAAAGCGGCCTCGGTCATCTTTCACAGAGTGGCCAGTAACCAAAAACAAATCTGTGTGAAGCCTGACATCTGCTGGTGTAAAGCAGACTGTTTCATGGCTGTCTGTTACTGGCTGGCCTTTTGGTGGTTTTGCTGCCAACTGTTTCTGTTGCAAATGATCAAGTGCGATCACACACTAAACAGCAAATCGAAGCGTCATCGCTAACATAACCAGAATCAAAGCTCGTATAAACACCACAACTTACCAACGTTTGCAATGTAGAGCTTGTTATTGAGAATGAGCGCCACCGCAACCGTGGCGCCTCCTGACACCTCCTGCTCTAGCTCCTTCAGCCGCTCCATCACCTTTTGACTCTGAGGAGAAAGCTGGTGGAACGGAACATTCTGATTGGCCGAGAGGCACAGAGTAAAAGATGGAAAGGAAGAGGAAAACGAAGCAAGTGGGAGCAGGACAGAGGATAGGAAACCGGAAAAGGATAAGAAGGTAATGAAGGGAAAAAAGAGGGAATTAGAGAAATGATAAAAAAGCGAAGAGATGAGTAAGAACACAGATATTTGTCCTGACTGTAACCAAGACAATCTTATCTGACGAAAAAGAGTGACGAGCCGAAATGAAAGAATAACAAGCTCATTCTCCCGTGGCTAAATACTAGCTCACATCAAAGCCTAAATCTGTGGTTGCTATGGAAACCGAAAGAGAAAAGAAAAGTGTTCCTACCTCATTGTGCGGTAGGAGGTAGTTGGACAGGTTAGCCTTCTCAGCCAGAGCATCATCTATGGTTTCAAAGTAGCTCTTCTCCACCACATCAAAGGCCTGCAGCGCAGCAACAACAGCATGTATAATGTCAAGTGTCAACACGTGTGAGAGCGAGCGTCACCACTGAACACTTAACGCTACTGAAATGTCAACTCAGGCTTAATGATCCTGGACTGCAGCAGGCAGTGATGGTCCTTGTTCTGCTCCGGTCACGAGCAGAACAAGGACCATCACTGCCAGCTGCAGGCCAAGATGCTACAGTTGGAGATTCAATGAATGAAATCAAGGACCACCAGAGCAGCAGGTAGAGGAAGTAGAGAATGAACTTTCAGAACAGCAACGGGGGATTGTCTGCTACTAAATTGATTGCAGATGGCACTGAAGACATGACACATTTAAGATTAAAATCACACATGCAAGCCCGCGTTCACACACGTTCACACAAAAAAACACTTACTACATATGTGCACAGAAAATCTATAATCTATAAACTAAAACAGAGAATTTTTACTGACTGAGTAGTGGAAAGTGAAAAACTGGGAGGCCTGTTATGTGAGGGAAGCACAGTGTATGAATATGGTTCATTTATGCCACAGTAGGGCATAATCACCCACACAGAGCATCTTTCTTTAATCTGACTAGCTCTTAAATGCACTGCACGGTTATGTTTTGTTTTTTGTTTTATGCAAAAAAGCTTTAAGTCGCATTAAACGAGCATTAAAAAGTGAAACAGGCATTTCATATTAATTATGGCTTAGTTAATATCCATAAATGTTTTTTGTAATGTGGGGGAAAATAAAACCGCTGGCTTAAGTAGTAAATCGAAACATGTCGCAGCAGCAAATGCAAGCAATGTCTTAGAGGCGAGAATGAGATTTTACACTTTTATTCATTTATTAAATAATCAGCGCAATTCCTGCCTCAAGGAACTGCACTGATTATTTGAATAAATGATGAGGCTGGCGTTTCTCCAGATTTGCTTAATGACATGGTTCAGAAAACTTTTGTACAGCACGTCTGAGTATAGATGACAGATCAGCCATTTGTTTTTCCATATGAAAATAAATCCTTGTTTATAATGTATTAGTATTATTTATATACTAAAAGGTAATAACTTCAGTGTAGCTTTATTTTTAAAATATCTGAGGGTAGTTTAAACATTTAACCCTCCGTACCACATAACGGCCACGGCGGGCCAGTGTGTTTCTATGATTTTGTATAAAACCTTTTTTGTACACACTGTATTTTAGCTTTATGAATAATATCAACACTTAGCAAAAGATCAGGACTAAAAATAAAAACATGAAAATAACATATTTTGCGATATTTCACAGTTTTACCCCTGAGTCACCTCAAACACTGTGGTCAGCGTTTATCTAGAGGGTGCAGGATCTCAGATCACCGTTTACCTCGTGATACCAGGTGTGGAGCGTCCACAACTATTTACTCTGGAGGAGGCTGCTTGTGAAAGGAAAGCGATACAAGTCACTGAGTCAGTGAACCTCACTTCTTTCTGAACACAGCAATACTGAACTGAGTTTTTGAGGAATTTCAGAACTTTTTAAGTGCGTGCTGCTGTTTGGGGCACTGTTAGCTGCTGTTAGCCTGTGTTACTGACACTTTCTTCGAAGTGGATCTAACAATGATGGACTTGGACTTCTAGTGAATAAACTCTCATACAATCTGAGAATGTCATCAAACTCTTTAGCAGAGGGAAAGTGTGCTTTTTAGGACACTCTAGCCTAATGTTTGCCGGCATAATGTTAGTTTATAATTAGCTGTTGCCGTCACAGCTGGCTCTTGTCTGCTGTTGGGAGACATGAGGGTCACATGTCTGATCTGCTGAAAATCAGCAATCGGAACAATACTGGGAATAAATAAGCACGTTCATAAACATTTTTGTGTGTTAGATCCCTGTCTTCAGTTCAGGACATGGGGCTTCAGGTGAGCATGGAGCTGGAGGAGGCAGACGAAGAAGAAGAGCAGGACAAAGAGATGATGAAACGTAAAAAAATCCAAATCAAAACCACCCAAATTCTGTCATCGTCAATAAAATGATCAGTGTGGCCGCTCTACCAGCTCTACTTTGATCCACCTGACAACAACACGAGGTTAGTCATTGTTTAGCTGATGAATGGTTCTGATGACTCGCTGTGAAAAAATTCCTGATCTTAAGCTTCGTGTTCCAACTGAAAGCCTCAGAGTGATTCTTTTATGGAGCCCTCAAATATTTGGTTATTAAACGCAGTAAGAGCTTGGAATCAGAAGCAGGGCTGACACATCATCAACTTAACAAGCAGACTGGAGTAAAGAGGGTTAAAGACTCATTTTGTGTGTGGAGTGTTTTGTCACAGGCTCTCCCTTAACAGACCGCAAAAGTGGGAAAAAGTTTCTAGTTTCTTTCCTCAGCAGTTACAGCAGTTAACCTAACAGACCTGTGTGAGGATCCTGCGGACGTCGTTGTCTGTGTGACCGGAGTTTAGCTGCCCCAGGAGCAGTTCCGCTGTCAGACACTGGGAAGCAAAGTTGGCCACTCTGCTGCCATCATAACCATTAAAAACCCCGTACAGGAAACAGCCATCATCACCTCTGTGGGAAAAAAAAAAGAAAAGCTCTACAAACATGGCACCTATGTTTCAAAAAACTGTGTAAATTACTCTCAGAGCCGCGCTCTCTTCTCACGTTCTCGCTGTGTTTGTTGCAGCAACAACTGGAGATGTAAGAACATTTGTATAAAAATGATTCATTTACACATAATTAGACAAGCAAAGTCTACGACGATGAAGCGAGTCTGTTCAACACATTTCTCTGGCAGAGCCTGCTGTTTGCTTTCATGTCCATACAGTCAGTGTTGAGGACTGGATTACTGAGCTGGAACCGCAGACCTCATGTTCGAAATTCACTTTCTGATTGCAGTCTTTCTATAAAAAGGGACAAATACCAACTACCTATTTCTTTACCGCTTCAGTGATTCAGACATTACCAGTGCACATTTAAAGCTACATGTTTATGTGTTCTGCCCAGGCATTGCTGTGTTTCCCTGCTAAGTCAAAGATGTTTGTTTTTCTGTGAGACTAAATAAGAAACCATTCAGGATTTTACTATTCTGATAAGAAACACTGCTACAGACAACAAGTTTGATCATAAATCTCAGTACAGTTTAAAGTGAATGAGTCAGCAAGTTTTCCTTACAACATTAGCATGGACTGGACCAAGCAAACGGACAACCTCAAAGTGGATGCATTATGAAAGTTCCCTGCTCTGTATTTTTTTACTTCTTGCACTCTACTAAAGCAGCTCTGTACAAGCCACAGTTCAAAACGACGACCCTCATTTTCCTCACACTGGTCCAGTCGCTTACCTGAACCTGAGGTGTCCGTCCTCGTTGGGGTGGCTCTGAGATCCTTTGCCATCAGGGCCGTACACACAGCTGGGTGCTGTTCCGACCCCACACATCTGACACAGAGGCAGGTCATCTGTCCAGCTTTGATGCTGCTAATAAAAAAAAAAAAAGAATTCAAAAAAAGAAAAGTCAAACAAATACTTGGTCCACGTGCTAAACTCGAGTGTGAAAGCAGTATTTGTTTAAAATAAAAGATTTAAATCAACACAGAAATGAACTAAACTGTCATCACAGATATTTTGCTCACTTTCATCCTATAAAGTTGCCAGAATAAAGACACCCCAGCATCAAACCAGCTTTGATATGATGAGGTTTCATTTACACACGAGTGACAGACATTTGAATTTATTAAACGGTCCAACAGGAAATTACAAACATTTCTGTCAGATGGAGTAACACACTCATCATTCTGACTGTATGTGGACTGATGGTGCTTTTGTTTGTGCTGTAGCCTCTCTGAGCCAGAAAAATAGGTCATTCATCGTCAGGTGCTCCTATTTTACTATATTATATTATTTATTTTGCATTATTCTGCAAATTAGCCTTGAGCACGTTTCACTGTTAATGTTGTAGATGACGTTCCTGGTGTCAGTCACTATAAACACATTCAGTATACCTGTAATGGAAAGTGTCGTACACAGTCGTGGTGAAAACAGAGCACATCCTCTTTCAATTCTGAGGTTTTATGTGTCAGAAGATTACCCATGACAAACACGTCACATATCACACTGCGTTATTAATTACTTACACAAAATGAAGCCAAAATGGATAAACTGTGTGTGAATAAACTAAGCACACTCTTACTTGCACTGCTTTCAAGTGAGCACCTCTACAACATCAGACATTTTGGCTGTTGAGATGTGTGTTACACGCATAAGGAAAGACGTTAGCGATGATCTTAGAGAAGTAAGTGCTGTCTCCATCAGTCTGGGGATGGTTGGAAAGGTTATAAGTTCATTTCTAAACTATTTGAAACCCATCATTCTACAGTGAGAACGACTATTCACAAGTGGAAAACATTCAAGAGAGCTGCCAATCTTGCCAACGCTCAGAGAAACTGCCAAAAATCCAAGAGCTCAATCTCAGACTCTACACGTCTCAGTTAGCATGATAAATGCTAAATGATAAAGTTCATGACACAACAAATTGAAAAAGACTGAATACATTTGGTATAATATGCCATGTAGTACCCTGACACTTGCAACTTTAGGACTGAAAGAGGCTGTATTTACTTTTCACTGTGACTGTGGATGACACTTTCTATTACAGATAAGCCAGTGTGTTTATAGCGATATAGATACAGCAGATCATCATCTACATGTGCAGGTTAATACACTGAAGTTTTGCCACAATGCACAGTGACACGTTTGGACAAAACCAAACACACCATATCAGCACAAACGCAACTCAAGCTTGCCAAGAGGACAATGATCCAAGCAACAAGTCTACAGGAGTATGGTGGAAAAGGTGCAGGGGCTGTGGCTCAGTTGGTTTAGTGCAGCGGTGGGGAACTTCAGGCCTCAAGGCTGGTGTCCTGCAGGTTTTAGATCTCACCCTGGGTCAACACACCTGAACCAAATGACCAGTTCATTACCAGACCTTTGGAGAACTTCAAGACATGTTGAGGACATAATTTAGCCATTTAAATCAGCTGTGTTGGATCAAAGACACATCTAAAACCTGCAGGACACCGGCCCTCGAGTTCCCCCACCCCTGGTTCAGTGGGTCGCCTGCCAACAGGAAGGTTGGTGGATCAATCCTCGACTCCTCCCATCCACGTGAACCCCAAGTTACTCAGATAAGCGTGTGTTAATGCTTAGGTGTAGACAAAAGTACTTTATAAATGTGTGTGTGAGAGAGAGAAAGAGACAGATGGAGTGGATGACACTTATAACAGAAAGCACGTTTAGCAGAAATGCGCCAAGAGCCAGTCCATTTATTTGTTGCAATGGTCCAGTCCTCAACCCGACTGAAATGCTGTGGTGGGAAATGTGCATAAAGAAATACTCAAACCTGAACAATGAACTGCTGCTTAAGGAGGTTCTACAAGCTACTGAATCATGGTCGCTTTCACAGACTGCTCCTGCATTTTGACTTATTTACCAAAAACTAATAACACCGAGTCTGTCATGTGTTGTTGTTCATCTGAGGTTGTATTTACCTCATTTGAAGACCTGCTAATTAGAAGTTAAAAAGGGTGTACTTCCGTTTACCATGACTGTATCTGCCTCGCCCTGCCTTTCCTAAAGTATTAGTATTGGGTACTATTAAATTAAAGGGTCATCATCAGATTGTTTTTAGATTCACTGAAGCTGAATGTTCTAACCGTGAGACAGAAAGCAGTCTGTTTTTAATGTGCATCACTGACGCCCAAGAGAGACCGATAGCATCTCCGCGTAGGGCAAATGGGAAGCCGTTTTCTACGTAAAACTAAAAGCGTCCTAAGAGATCTATATACTCACAAAAACCACTGCGAAAAGTTAGTCGCTTTAAGTCAGTCATTTGTCTTGTTCACAATATAGCTAATTAGCAGTTTGTGATTCTCAAGTTAAGCTAATTCACACAGGTTATCTGTGCCAGGGACTGCAACAACAGCATCGGTCATGTTATTGCCGCCTCCTGCTTCAAGTGATAGCGTTTCTCTGTGCTGATTAAATCGTATT
Organism: Etia nguti; assembly: GCA_015106755.1. Classification (NCBI taxonomy): domain Eukaryota; kingdom Metazoa; phylum Chordata; class Actinopteri; order Cichliformes; family Cichlidae; genus Etia; species Etia nguti. The sequence goes on from VUQG01000178.1 coordinate 10,683, forward strand.
AGTCCTATTTTTTCAATTAAGGTGCCTAGCTAACTGTTAGCCAAACACTTCATGAGCTCAACTAAATTAGCTAGCACAGAAGGCGTTGAACCAAACAACCAGCGATGACCATCGAGGAAAAAAACAAACTGTAAGACGCCAGTCTCCAAAAGCAGAGGAACATTAATATAATGAGTTACTAAAAGTAGCAAACGGCAGCCTTTTCACTTACGCTCTGCATCAAATTCCTACGCTGGGCCGCCATGTTGAACGGAACTCGTTGCGTTCACGATTCAGCACAGAGGTAGGAAATCTCAGCTTCAATGTCTGAAGTTGGAAGGCAAGCTATACGAGAGTAAAATTGAATATAAAATATATATATTTCTAAACCGACATCTAAACTCACCATTACCAGGTAGTATACGGATATAAAACGTAACTCACAGAAAACGTTTTTCTTATACATTTTTCACATATGACAATTATTGCTATCGTGTTTTAACAACAGGAACTGTATATACTTCTTGCCTTCTTATACCAGTCTTTCCTACTTCTGCCACACGCAAGTCTGTAAGCTATGTTCCAAATTCAGGGGCTGCGTCTCTCAAAGGATAGCGGAGACGTTAAGATTTACACTCGTATGCTAAATTGCTTCAGAAATTCTGATAGCATTTGAAGGCAGCATACAACGTCAAGCTCATTTTTTTTATCTCTTTGTAAGAGTGTATTATATTTCCACAATACAAAATTGATTTTGTTTAATTTATAAAGTGGAAAAAATAAGTAAATAATAATACATTGAAAAAATACTGTTTAAATAAATAACAAAACGACAAAAAAGAAAGGAAGAAAAACTCCCGACTTCTGCTTTGTTGCTCAACCGGTTTTCTTTGACAATACCGCCACCATGTGTTTACCATAAACTTCCTCTTCTACACTTTTTGCTTTACACTTTTTATGTTTATGGTACTTGTAAGTACGTAAACTACCTGTATATACAATCGCCCTTACAACAAGTAACAAACATTCTTAATTTAGTATTTTGTGCTTAGACTATCTATTATACGAAATTAGCCACACATGCGCTTAGCAGCTTTACTCTTCTCGATTAAACTATTTTAAAATTACATTAACAGGTTGAACAAAAAACAAAAGAAAGAACAAGTAAAAAAAAAAAAGAAAAAAAGCTGAATAACTTCACTAAATTAAAAGCTGTCCTACAGTTGAACTCCTGCCAGCAGAGGGAGCTGTTACTTATAAATAGTGGACTAACCAGCCTGCTTGTGACTATTTACAATTTTGAAAAATAAATGCATAAGTATTTCCTGCACAAGTAAGCTCGTCCCACAGGTCCGTGGACTGGAAAAGTCGATGTTGTTTCAGCATTTCCTATAAAGTACTAATAGATATAGAACTTTTAGAAGTTGAGCCTCCCCTCATCAAGTGGTCTTCAGCAATAGTTCTCCAAGCTTTCTGACAGTCTTTCAAAGTGTTCCTTTTGACATTGGGAGATTTTTTTTTTAAAACTCATTTTCAGTTCATACTTTCTGCACGACCATTTTCACAGGAATGTTTTTGTTTTGTGTCATTGTTAAGCCACTTAGCCTGTGAATATAATAAAACATAAATAAGTTAAATATGAGTAAAATTCTTTTTGCAAAGAACTATTACCTGAAAAATTGGCATATCCCAGCAATGTGTGTAGTGTTTCAATAGAAAATGTGAGGACACTGGTTAAGAGGAGGACAAGATAAGAAGTGGCAGGCCTAAAAAACAGCAGATAAACATCTGCTGTTCAAAGAAGCCTCATCAGAAACTGTTTCTGACAAGAAGACATTTTTAAGGAAGGGAAGAGAAAAGAAAAAAGAATTGGACTGAAAATCAGTGAGAACAGGTATCACAGTGAGTGTCTGCAGCCACCTGTAAAACACAGTGGAGGCTCTGTCCTTTTTGGGGGGCAGGATTTCAACCAGAGGTGTGGGGATCTTGTCAAAATTGCTCAAAATTATGAACTCAGAAAAGTACTATTGGAGTTTGAGCCACCATGCGATGGCATCGGGAAAGCGCCCGATTGGGAACGGATTTATTTTTCAGCATGATAACAGCCACACACACCGCAATGTATTTTAATTCTGAGGGGTGGCTCATAAATTTTGCACAGTACTCTAATCCAAAAATCCAGCACCAGAGATTTCTCATCTTTCATGATTTAGTATTTTCTTTATTTTTATTGGTTAAAACCACATCAAAAACATACATTTGTACACAATCTTTTTTTTTTTCTTGATTCTTTCTTTGCTTCGTTTCGCAGAGGAACATCACACATTTCTACGTCTACACAGATGTACAGCATAAAGTATATATGTGCATATATACTTTGATAATTTGGTCACATTTTTCGTAGCCATATATATGTATATTTTAATATTTAATATTGTTATCCCAAAAATAAAAACTTCTCCTTACCTCGAGAGCAACATAAAGAATGAGGCATGGATAACCTCACCATGTATCTTATCACAATAACACTCAACAGACCACAGAGCTTTCTTTCTTTTGTCTTTTTTTATACAGAACTAGCTTAATGCCCTAAATTAAAGCAGAATCTTTTTCAAACACTCTTATATACTGAATTATAGATTTACATATGTTATACAGACAGATATACTGGAGAAAAATGGAGCACAAAAAATGGAGCAATGCATGTTCATAAATATTGAGGATGTCTGCAGATTCGTTGACAGCGAGCGGAAAACACACTAGAGAAAATTCCTTCAGAGAATCCCAAGTTTTCCGCAAACCTGCTGATAAGTGCCCACTGGAACGCTCTATACTGATGACAAACGCTTGCTTTTGTTTAGTAGTTTGACGTGCTCAAGGACAAAAACAAGAACAAATTCATTTTGCTGTACATTAAGACTCTGAAAGAGAGTATCAGTGTGTTACGGAGACTTGTGTTCCTGCGTGTTGGATTCTGCTTGGCAGTCAGCACTAAGGCAACTATTGAGGAAAGAAAAAGCTTTACAGGGAAACGTAAAAACATCGGAGCTTCAAGGAAATAAGAAAAGAAAAGAAAAGACAAATTTCAATACACACGCAGACAAACACACTCTCATTATACAGTGGAGGGGATTAGTTGCCTGCTTGTTTATCTATGCTGATATCCTGTAATGGCCCATCGACGAGTTCTGTCAGCAAAAACTTGTGTTTGCAGCATCGATATGCTGTGAACCTGTGCGTGCACGTCTGTGTTTGGGGAGCATTTAGCTATATGACTTATTTTGCTGACTGACTGAAGACCTCACAAGTTGAAGACAGTGTGGTCACAAGCATTGATCAGCTACACGGTGACCTGCCGATAGTTTCTAATCCACCCCCTGCCCCCAAAACCCTAATTAACACCTTCAGTAAAGCCCGATGTCTGTTTGCATCCTGTAGCTCCTTCCCAAGGATGAAGTGAACCCACTGATGCTTGTCTGCCTAACTGCACCTTCCTGAGATCGCCACCTGTTACCTATGCATCCAAAATCTGGAGGATGCCCAACATTTCTTTGTTGATTTTTTTTTTTATCTGATGAAAAGAGATAGAAACTTGCCAAAATTGATGATATTAACTTCCTCTGATTACTATAGTGTTTGTCACACGGGCTAAAAATCACCACCTAAATGCAGAAGCTGTTGTTAAGACCACAAAGTCCACTGAGCTGACTGTATGTGTAAGTCTTAAATGTAAAATGTCATAATCTCGCCCTGTTCATTTTTAAAGTACACTCTTTTTGTCATACTGACCTTTACTTCACAGGCACATAATTTTGTGCACGTAACCAGGGGTTAAAGTGGGTCTTAACAATTTTCTGGTACCTTGAGTTAATAAATAATAAATGATTGTGGAATGAGTTCATTTTTCTTATGCTGCAGCCTGGTGTTACTTTCAGTGGTGGCCTGGAGATACTTGCTCAGTAATAAGAAAATAACAAAACACACCACGGAGGTTTTACGCATTCAACACGTCCCCTTTTCCTTCTCATCCCTGTGATGTGTTCATGGTGCAGATGTAAAGTTGTGGTCACCTCGCACTAAAGAGGAGAAGAATAAATGGAGCAACTTAGTGTATTCCTCACAGAGAGGACAAAAAAAGACGAGACTTTATGTTAAAATTTTTAGAATTTGTTTCAGAGTTTTAAAATCTACAAGTGTTGTGAAACTAACTGAAGTATACTCATTTTATGATAGTCAAAGACTGCAGGTTAGTGTAGTTAGTTTGCAGTACTGTGATAAAGCTTACAATGATGCACTATGTTAGACTGTTATAGGCTGTGGTGTTCATGTTAGCTTACATCAGGAGTAGGAGACATCAGTTTACATTTAAGGTGATGGCGTGGAACAAACTTACTCATAAAATCTGATCTTTTTCACTAACTTTTTACAGTCTAGGTGAAATCAGCCATACATGGAACTGCTTACATCTTGTGAAGAACCGTGAATATTGAGTCACAGCGTATACACAAAGAAAAAACTGCTGGAACTCAGATACCAAAGAAGGATTTTATGTGAATTATTTCAAAGTAATTCTTTTCTCCCCATGCTGCACTGCTACACCTGATCTTCAGGTTTCCTCACCTGACAGATCCCACTTTAACCCCTGCACGTAACAATAAAAACAATAAACTGTAACAATAAATTTGCAACTCAAAACTTGAGGTTGTTGGATCTAGGATGTGATCAAAGATCTGCCCAATACACTAAGTAATGGATTCAGTGTTCTTGTGTAACACAAAACAACACAAATATTATTTTGAAGTAGAAACTTTGGACAACTTCATCTGCATACTTCTCAGCATACATAAATCTCTCCCTAACATCTCAGTATTCTTGACGCTGGTAGCCTCCGGATCCATCGAAGGCCCCGTCACTGTTGGTCTGGCCTCCTCCTCCTCCTCCTCCTCCTGGGCTCTCCAGGTCATCCCCACCGAAGGAGGTGTAGGGGGCTCCGGCTGCATCCTGGCTGGGGTCTGTGTAGTCCTGGGAGAAGAGGGCCGAGTCGGCCCCTAGCTTGTATCTCTGGAAGGCCAGGAAAGACTGGCCCGCCTTGGCGATGAGTATCGTAAATGGAAAAGGACGAGGAGGTGAATAGGAGGCGATTGAAGACAGATGATGAAGCAGAGACGCGGCGATGTTAGTGCAAGGAAGGGAGGGGGTCAGACAACAAAAGACAGGAGGACACAGTGGTTAGTTGGCTGGAAAGCTTGACAACATTATTAGACACCTTAAGCGAGTCAGTCACAGTGAGTTACTTCCTCAGGCAGCAGCACAAAAAACGCTGCTCGTACACTGTGTAGCTCTAGAAGAACAGCACGAGTTCCCCTTCAGAAAGGAAATCGTGGGATAAGCCAGAGGTAAAACAGAGCAACACAGAGAAAGTTAAAATGATTTAAGTTACACGAGGAGATTTTCTTTTTTTATTGACTGCTCAGATGTAGCAGACACTTGAATAGCTGCAGTACTTTTTATCCTTTTTGATTCTATCAGTCGAAACATGACAGCACATTAGGACAGCTAACTGTCCAAAAGAAAAAGAGTTCCACAGCATATACTTAGAGGAAATTTGCACTCATTGTAGTCTGAGTTACATAGACTTTTCAGACTTTTTTGTTAATATGAATGTAGAACATTTTATTAGCACCCGCATAATAAAACTTAGCCATAAAAGCCAATGAATACTAAATGTTAAATGACTAAAATTGAAGCTCTAACACACTTCTACCTTCTAAATTCAATAAAATGAAAGTGAAAGAGGGAGCCTGTATTTGCAAACACAGAGGAAACTGACACCCCTATGAAATGTGTTAAATATGAAGCTGGAGTCTGTAGCAGGACGACTCAGCTTAGCTTGCGTCCTCACTGTAAACAAGGTGAAACAGTTATCTAGCTCTATCTGAACTTAACATCATCCAACAGAAAGCTCTTTAACATTTCTCTGCTTGATTGATTGAGCCTGAAGTCCTTCTACTGGAGAAACTGTCCAGCACATAAACAAAGTCACTCATCTTGAAACAAGTTTGGATACTTGTTTGGTATTACTAAGCCTGAGCTAAATTAGCTTTCATTTCAGTTGTCAGCAGGACATAAAAACTGTGTGTATAGAGTCAGCAATCAGATCTTACACAACAGAAACGGCCTAAAACATCCCCTATAAGTTATACTTCCACCAACGTCTGTGTGCTGTCGAATTCTCCCATTGATTTCAATTGAGGACTTTGAGTCCAACATATCTGTGTAATAATATATCTGACAATAACCATTTCAACACCGCAAGATGATTATAGATAGATTATAAGTAAGTATATATCAAATTGTTCCTTTAAGTGAGGAACGGAAAATTGGGGGGGGGGGAAAGAAAAATCGTCACCATTTTAAGCAATGAATAATTATATAAAAACTCATTACAATTAAGGATTAGAAAAAACAGTGTCCAGTCCTAGAAACTGAGACAGCACTTGTTCAGGGCTCCAGGCTGTCACACTGTTCATACATCTGTTTCAACAACAAACTGTGACCCCTCATTTGAATGGAAAAATAAATTTTGTGAAGCTTTTCTTTATGAATAAAATTAGTCTTTCACGAAATTCCAACAGAAAAACCTTTGATTTCAGACCTGAGATATTTAGAGCTGCACATGTGTAAATTTAGCTGTTGAGTGTCTTACACTGATGAATGATAAGGTCAGCCTGCTTGTTAATGTGGGTGTTTGTAGGTGTTTGGGTTAGCAAGTGTGCTTTTATGTCTCTGTGTCAGCAACAGCAGTATTTGCTGTAAGAGGGCGCCCAAATCAAGTGCAGTCTCAGTAAAGAAAGAGGACCTGCTGCAGATGGTTAAGGCGACAAAGAGAGAAGACAAAGTCAAACAAAAGACTGATGAGGCTGAGGAGGGAACAGCTTGGTGTATTCCTCTTCAAATGACACATTCTTTAACTTCTCCATAGAGAAGAGAGCCTGCGCCCCCTGTTGGAACAATATTTATACACTCATCAGTTCACATGTCAGAAACAGTAAGCAGTATTTTTTTTAAAAAGATGAAGGGAGACACATTTATATAGCTCACTGGCTATATCAGCAAGCTGAGGATAAAGGCCAAATAAGATTCAAAGTTTTAGGTTGTCAGTCCGTCTTTGGTTACAGCACCGTATCAGGCCAGTGAGCTCCTTACCCAAGTGAAGATGGAGAAGAAGGAGAAGGTGATGGCTGCTCGGGCAGCGTCCCCTCTCTCCTTAAATTGGCTGTCCTCAGATACCTGCCACTGGTTGGCCAAGAAACAGAAACCCACAAACCACATGAAGGACCAGAATGCTGGAGTAAGAAAAAAAAAAAAACACAGAGATTCGGAGTAAAATTACTAATTGAACAACTACAAGATAGAAGAAATTCCTCTTGCTTAACTCCAAAATAACAGAATGGAACTCATGTTGCAACTCAATATGAGCAAATAATAGTGTTTACAACTGAATTCATCTGTTAAAAGACTAGATTGGCTTTATAGTACTTACTTGATTATGTCTGTATGGCAAATATAGAAATATGGCTGTTTAGTTCAGAATACGCACTAACAGCAGGGGGGAATAGGTAGTCGTCTTATAAAAGTGACAAAAACTCAGCCAATCACCACCTTCACAAAAGAATCATATTCAATAAATAAGGTACTGGTTGATGAATATGTTGTATAACTGTAACTAAGCACAACTAAACACTCCCCCCAGTTTCAAATCCTTTAGCTTAGCTAGGCTAAGTTCCTGCTTCCATTTGTTTAACAAAACAAGAACAGTTTTACTGAAAACTCTCAAAAAGAAAGGGACAAAGTATATTCCTCCAATTGTCAAACACATAGTGCAGAAAAACAAAGCTCAGGTACCACAGCTGGATGGCTAAAGTGGGTAATTAAATCAGCATAAGAGTGAAAATGTGGAGACAATCAACTGAGAACAGCAATGGGCCCCAAAATGAGCCCTGTGGTATGCAAAACGAGCAGTCAGACAGCAGGATTTACTCATAAAATCAGATATGATTCTTTCCTGCTGGCTGGGGGGAACTGGAAGAGGAGAGAGAAATTAAAAGAGCTGGAGTGTGGAGGCAATGTATAAAGCCTAATCAGAAATATCCAGGGATTATCAGGTTCCCTCATTTCTTCAGTGTGGAAACCATCTCGTATTACAACAGATACGGCAAGAGAAATCAGAGAGTCAGAGAGTGTAGGTGACGAAAACAGGGAGGGAGAATTCTGTCTGTGACAGGAACTACCTCATTAACCGATCCGACACTTCACTGTCCTGTCATTATATTTGAGTTCATTGCAGTAGCAGTGCAGTGGAGAAGTAGTGGAAGCCACTGTCAGGGACGCCAACGCACAACGTCTCAGAGACTTGTTAGTGTCAGATGAATACTTGTCTACTTATTATCCCTGTCACACCTCTCTCCTTTTGTTGTAATAACCTAACTGCATGGCATTTTTATACATTGCAAAAATCGCTGACAGTTTTTCGTTAGGTAGTATATTTTGAGCAGCAGGGATAATTTCCACAGAAAAAGGCCTATTTGGGTTCGAGCACCCATGAGAAGTGAATTTAGGTATTTATGAAAGCTGTTTGTAGGAGTCTTTGTTGTGCTCCAGACAAACAGACCCAGAGACTGATCGGCAACCCCCCGGCAACCACCTGTTGCTTGGAAGAAATGTGTACTCCCTGAACAGTTAGCAAGTGGTTGCTGACACTTGCTATGTGAAACTGGTCGCAAAGAGGTGTACGGTGCAAATATCCTTGTGATTGCTTTGGTTGCTAGCAGATTCCCACAGTCGCTGTATTGTAGATGGAAGATGACGTCTTGTTTGCAAACACTTGCCAACTACTCCCCAAGCAGTAGTGGAACTGAAAAAATTGTGGCGCAAACTGGAAATGAAGAACGCTCACCTTCAAAGTAAAACTTGCGCCTTTTGACTCGTAGAAGTAAGGCGGGATTTTTATGAGTAGTCGGCAATTTGCTAACGACCAATCAATCACAAGGTTTTTGGTGCAGCACCATCTCTGCGGCCGGTATCACTCGGCGACAGACAGCAACCGCTCACCAACCTGTTGGTGATTGCACATGGTCCCCAAACCAGTCTCTAGGTCTGTGTAACTGAGGCATTAGCTATCTGTATACACAATTGAAGTTAAAAATCCAAACTCAAACGAGATACTTCACAACAACAATGTATTGTAAAGAAATAAGGGATGAAAAGACAATGGGTTTACCTGATAACCCAATATCAGCCAGCACAGCTTTCTTGCGGTCTTTGACGCTGCTGATCTGAGGGAAATAGATGTCCAGAGCCAGGAAGCCCACACAGCAAAGAAATGCCATGGAGCCCATAAACACCCCATAATTGCAGGCGTTCTGGTTGCGGTTGAAGATGCAGTACTCCTCCTCTTCTTTGGCCTGGTTGATGTAGCCCTCATTGGCGATGCAGCCGAAGATCACAATGGAGAAGAGCTGGAAAGGAGAGAAGAAGGGATGAAAATGTGGGAACAGATATGACTTTAAGGACTGCAGTAGAGTTTACAAGACAGAATTTAATGTCAGCACCTTTAGAACATCTGAACTGAGTTTGTACCATAGTGGCTCTGTAAAGTGCTTCTATATGTAAAGGTTTGCTTTGAGGTTTGCTACTGAATTCCGAAGTCAATTTTTCCATAGTATGAACATTTGGAATGGGTGTCGTCACATTTGCCTCCGCCTGATTGCTCAAAAGTTTCAAGTAGATTATTCAAACGGTGTCACACTTCGTACACATCAAACCTTGTGTAGTGTCACTAGTCCTTTACAGAGACAACCAACCATTCATGCTGATATTCACACCTTCAGTCAGAATTTAACCTAACATTTAATTTAGCTTTGGATTGTGGGAGGAAATGGATTGATAGGAAACATACATACACGTTTCTGCTTTAATTCGTATGTCATTGTTTGTCTTTACCAAGATTGTGTCAGTCCTTCTAATAATTCCATGCTGCTGATTGAGGGTACATAGTAAGAGAACCATCAATATGACTTTCCTGCTCAGGTTTATATCTGTGCTCCAGTGCTGTGTTCTCCGTCTGCATGTTTTCTGAGTGTTTTATAAAAGCCATTTCTAGGCCATAAAACTCCTACTTGCTGCAGTAGCGTGGTATATTTAGACTGACTGGGTAATGAAAAAATAGCTTTAGCTTGGTGTTTTCAGCTCATACTGTCACAAACATCCTCCAATAGCCATTTATTAAACATTTCTCATTTCTTCTTCAAACAGTTTTGCTCACACACCTCTTAATTTTTTTCTGAGAAGTTGGCATTTTGCTGCATTTCTTTACTGCAATTTAACACAACAGCAACACACACAAGAGAAATTTCTGGTTGTTACACTTAATGCACAATCAGGTGAAACTATTTTTGCAATAACGGCTGCATGGTGAGAATCACCTTCTTTGACTTCTCAAATGCATTTAACACAACTGAGCCGCAGCTACTGAGAACAAAACTACAGGAAATAACAGTAAACACGTGCGGTAATCAATGAGATGCTGCACAGTATATGAGAATGGGCTCTGTGTAGCTTCACAAGAGACTGTGCTGTCTCCATTTTTGTTCAACTTGTACACCTTAGACTTTCAGTGGATCTCCAGAGCGTGTCACCTACAGAAATACTGAGGTACAAGTAATGGGCTAAATGGGAAGACTAACACTGAGGAAGCTGAGTTGGATTTTGTGATTGGCAGCAAACTGGACACTTATGAAGATGTAATGGAGAGGAGGACACAAATATTGAGCTACAGTAGCTCATTGATGGATTAAACCACACGGGTCAGCCTTCGAACCTGAACACATGAACCTTTGCCCGTCCATGACCCTGTTGCTGGTTCACCACTGTTCCTTCCTTGGACCATTTTTGATAAATACTGACCACTGCAGACCAGGAACATCACACAAGAGCTGCAGTTTGGGAGATCCATCCATCCATCCATCCATTCAATCATCCATCCATCTTCTTCCGCTTTCTTCGCAGGGGCAGCAGCCTAAGCAGAGAAGCCCAGGCCTCCCTCTCCCCGGCCACTTCCTCCAGCCTTTCCGGGGGAACACCAAGGTGTTCCCAGGCTAGCCAAGAGATATAATCCCTTCAGCCTGTCCTTTGGGAGATGCTCGCTCAAATCATTATTTTTGCCCTTTTTTCCTGCTTCTAACATGTCACCTTTGAGGACAAAATGTTCTCTTGCTTCTCAGTATGTCCCACCCACTAACAGGTGCCATGATAAATAGATAATCAGTGTTATTCACTTGCACTGTGCCAGTGCTCACAATGTTATGTCTGATCGGCGATTCAGATAAACAATCTCCACTAGTTCCTGTGCATAATCTTGTACGGCATGCCTGCACATGCTTATAATGTTAACCCAAAAACAACAGTATACATTGCTCCTGCACTGCATCTACTACAAAACATCATTTCAATGTCATTTTGGAGGTATTTGCTACTGGCACTGTAATACCGATCTTCTGTAAAACTGAACATGCTGGAGAGGATTTATCCTTCCTGGGGTAGTCTGTTAAGGTCGAGGCAGGGACCCTGACAGCGGTAAAATGGACCCAGTGAAAGGACAAGGTTACTGTGATAGCATCTGAGCCCTCTCTCCTTTGTCTTTTCCCTTATTTTCCTCTCTGTGTCTGTCTCGCTTTGCCTCAAGGAGCGCAGACACAAAGGGATACAAAATGGAGTCAATAACAGGAGCAGGTTAATAAGATATCATCAAATCCCTCTCTCCTCTCCTCCTTGCTCCTCCTCAGTGCAGTATCACAGAAACAATATTTTCAAGGCAACAAATACAGTACAAACTGTGTAGCATGCTACTTTTAGTTGCTAACAGCAGATCAGACAACTCCATCCAGCTGACAAACCCTCAGACCATACCTCCTGGGAGCTATTTCTGTCTGGATAAGAGGCAGAGTGTGTTTATGTTTGTCTGTGTGTGGTCTTTTGCTGTGGTGAGTGATGGATTCAGAAGGTATCTCTAAATGTGATCCAGAGTAAAAAGAGAGATAAAAAGCTAGAATTGAACCTTGGGTTGGTGTGTACAGTTTACCCAGCTGTCGTGTCTCTGGGTGTGAGATAAATGACAGCGATACAAAGGGTGAATACAAAGCAAAGTGTACTTCCTCTGACAGCCCTGATCATGAAGGCTAGCTACCGGGCCAGGAGGAGACAGGGATGCCAGTCACGGTGGGATTACAGCACAGGTTTTTCTTCATCTCCTTCCTTGTTTATCTGCTTTTGAGCCCTTCAGCTTCTCTTTACTGTCCGGCCCACACTTGTGAAACCCTGATTTCATTTGACATTGAGTTCTTGGTTTTTTGAAGTGCCAGGTGACTCTATTAAATTTGACAGACTGGCATTTCTTTTCTCTTTAGATAAAATCAATTAGATTATGTGAAGGACAGAAGTTTAAAATAAAGTAACAATGACTTCATTTTTTATCTGTGGGTGGTGAAGCTTTAACCTATAGCGATTGCACTAAATATATTTTCAAAATGTGTTTTTTATCAATGAACTGTACAGAGTCCCATTGATAAAAAGAACTTCTCTTCTAAGTCGTTTGCATATTTGTCAGACTTACTTTACTTACTTTGTTTCAGATAATCAAACACATTTCAATATTAGACAAAGATAACCCAAAAATAAATACAAAACATATGAAAAAAGCTATCCAAACCTACCGGGCCCTGGGTGAAAAATTGCCTCCACAAATCATGAATTAACTTCGATTAACCACACGTTTTGGAAAGTTGAGTTCAATTTCACCAACTACACCCAGGCCTGATTAGTGCCAGACATCTCCTGAAATTACTTAAACAGAACCTGTCCAACAATGAGAAGCAGGCTATAAGATGTTAAAAAGCAACTCATCATGCCTCATGCTTTTTCTAAAGGAAAAGCTGAGAAACAAAGTTTGTGACATCTGTCGGTCTGTAAAGGGTTGCAAAGCCATTTCTTACACTTTGGGACTCCAGCAAACAGCAGTGAGAGCCATTACCCAGTGAGCATAAAGGGAGGAACTTTTATAAATGGTAGGTAATTTCAAATGTATTATTTATATCACCTCAGCAAACATCAGCAAACACACACACTGTGTTGCTATCTTACGATCCAGCTGCCGTATTTCACAGGGAGAGAAAAGAGAGAGAGCGCTAACTTCACTCAGAGACGGAGAAAGATAAGAAAGACAGGACAGAAGAGGAAGAAGAGAGGTTAGATTTAGAGGTAAGGATGCTCAGTCGTATTTGATAAACTGTAAATTTATAGCTTACGTCTTTTTAAATGTGACATTATGTTTTTTCATATTGTGAAACATGCTCCAAAACAATCTGAGGTAGACTGTCTTATTTAAAGGTTGCGTGAAAGTACTCTGCAGTATACTGTCAGCGTAGAGGATGGAAATCTGGCAGGGCAACTCATGAAACATCTGCTGACATCTCGCTGAAATCAGTTTTGTAAATCTGCAAAGAGCAGCAGATCAGCTGATCACAGCGTATACGTCAAGAAAGTCTACCGGAGCTCTCAATAGAAATTGTGATTCTTTTCCTCACGTTGAACCATTACACCTGATGTTAGGGTTCCCCCACCTGCTGAATCCCACTTTAACCCCTTCCCTACATGCTTTCCTGTTTAGAGGCAAAGTCACCCTCTACAACGCAGGCAACAGAAAATAAAGCTATTTTATTATTCTGCTTCTTTTTCTCTGCTCATTTTCTATTTATGATTCAAGAGTACCTTTATTAGAACTGAAATTTAGACTGAAATAAAATTTGTTTTCCTATCTACTAATATTAATTTATTATAACAATAACATAGCACAAGCTCCAGTTAGCTTTCCACAAAAATAGCTGCTAGAAACGTCCTCCAAAAAGCTACTTATTACTTTCTTGCTTTGAGTATGTGGCATTATTGACTGACCTGACCACAGGCTTATGCTTTTCAGCATCACTTTATTAACACTTTCATGGTTCCTGTCACCAACACATGGCTGTAGCTCTACAGCTGCCAGCCACACACATCAGCAACAACAATACCGCAGGACCCAGCAAAGACCCAGCAAAGACTTTAAGACTTTAGACTTTGGTTGTTCAACAGCAGCTTGTATCAAAAAAAAGTTCCCCACCTCTGACAAAAAGCCTGAAGCTCCAGAATAATGGCCACTGTCTCTTTTACCTACAGCCAATGTTATAGTTTGACAGACTGGTGATGAGGTTATGAGCAATCACTACGTTCACCTACCTGAATAAATGGAGAGTGTGCACTTAAAACTGACCTTCCCTGGCTGTATTACTTGTATTAATAAGCATTAATAAAAGTGATTCAGCAGGCTGTATTATTATAAACAGAGTAACACTCATTCATTTTGTTCTACACAGCAACAAAAGCCCAACTCTTATTTTCATTTTAAAGCTCCAGCACAGAGAGGAAATACAAGCTGGCATTTAGAATCTGCATCTTGATGGCAGACTCTAACAGTTTGTTACTAAGCATGCGCAACCTTTCTGTTTCCTCGCTCCTCCCTCGGTCCACTTTATGCCACTTTGGATTCTGGCCCATGCCATGCACTCCTCTTTCTGATTAAAGGATGTATGGGGGAGGCCAGTAACACCTCAAACACCTCAATCCCGTCATTCATATACCTGCAGTTTTTTTTGTCATGATGAAGAACTAAAGGAGGAGATGGTGGGATAGTGAAGGAGATAAGCAAAGAGAAGCATCGGGGGTAGAAGGGGCATGGAGGCGGTGCTATTTTTAGACCGGCTGCATCATTGCTCCCTCCCCCTCGTCTTTTCCCATCTCCCCTCGTTACCGGCCCTGCCTATGCCCGCAAGCATTCTTCAGAAAAATGAGCACGCTCCGACACACATACTCATGCATATACAGCTCCAATGCACACACAGTTTGTCCACTGCTTCACAGGGCTGGCTCACTTTAAGATTCAGGTCAGAAAATGCACACACACAAAATGCACAGGCATAAAGCCAATAACAAAATGTGGGATATTGTCAGAGCAATAATAACTTTATTTGCTCACTTGCTCTCTTTCCTCTTTTAAAAACACGCTGCATGTATTTATTTATTTATTTAATCTCCATGTGACACAATAGATTTGTGGCACTGGGTTTAAAGCTATAGAAAAAGTGGCATATTTGCATGTACAATAAAAATAACAGACGTGGTGTCCAAAATGATTTCTGTGATCTCTAAAAAGGCCAAAAACTGCAGGATTCACAACACTTCTCTGTTTCTCTCTTACCTTTGTGTTATCGCCAAAACCGCCACAGTAACTGTTTAAAATGTGTCTGTTTGGAGAAGGGTGAGGACCATTTACACCCTAAATACACAGACACACCGCCTGGTCTAACTCCCAGCCTGACACATAAACTCTACTCTTCTGGGTCCTCAGTGATATGTGCGAAGTAGATAGTGAAGAACACACACACACACACACACACTCTTCTTCTTCTTTTATCTTTTAAAGAGATAAGCGCAGTGTCGCTAACACGCTTACCTGCTGGGTCATCGCTTGTTATATATAGTAAAGGAAACTTTTAAGTTAACTGAAACGATTCTTTTGAATCTTTTAAATCAATATACTTGACTGTGATACTTTGATTTGAACATGCTTTTAAAGCACTAGTCACGAGAACAGCTTATAAGATTTCATGAAGGAATTTACACTTCCATCACCATTTTTTCCATAACAGAAGCCTTCCAGCCTCCTATTCAGGAATCTTTAACTTTCACGTCTCCTCCTTCTGATTAACACTCAATATTACAGTGTCTCTGGTTCACCCCTCACTTTCTGTTGCCCACTGAAAATAAAGACCCAAATGACTCAGTTTTGTCACACTGTGAGGATGATTGGATTCCACAGTAATCTATGAAGCATGTACAGCTGTGGCCCCTAACTTTTTTTATTTGAATACAGAAGGGAGTCTCAGTATCTGTAACAGGGACAAAAGTACCTGCAGGGCCACAAGTTTTTAGTGATGTGACACACTTTGGATTTGAAATGCTTGGAGAATCTGCACTGGGAAATAAACTCATCACCAGGGACTCGCCTGCATCTTTCAAACTTTTTTTTTCTTCTTTCTTTTCCAGCTACAGCTTCAAAGACACAAACACTGAATGGACAAATGCTATTCCTTGAAATACGGATTGGTCTCGGCATGACCTAGTTCACTAAGAAGGAAAACACGCACCGTCTTCAGGATCACAATTATATTTGGTATCACATGGCAGGGGGCAGATTGAATTACAAAGCTTTTCTCTCCTGCTTGCAGCTAAAGTCCGGGAGCCTTGTGTAACGACTCGAGCTTGATCATGTCCTTTATATGCACAGCTAGTGTATGTTGAAAGGTGTAAAGTGCTATCTGTTTACTAGGAGTGTCCCACAAATATAGATCCATACACATTTTAGAAATACAAACACAAAAACACCCATAAAAATGCACAAAAAAATGTGAACTGCACCTAAACATTTCCCGAGAGCTTCGAAACCATAACCAGTGAATCATGTGACATGGTTTCATATGTGACTTGACTTCTTTGGGTGTGTGTGTGTGTGCCTGGGTAAGGTGAAGGTACCCCACCCTGCTTAATCTGTAGAGAGATCACAAGGCTTCTGAATGTGTTGAAAGCAGGCACTGTGAAGAATCCCACGTGCTATCTCCGGTCTTGTGACCATCAGAGGGTCCCTCACAAATTGCCCTTTAACGATGCTGATTACAAGATGTGTGTGTGTGTGTGTGTGTGTGTGTGTGTGTGTGTGTGTGTGTGTGTGTGTGTGTGTGTGTATTTGGTCAGGTTGTTGGAGAGGTCTGCGTGTTAATGCAAATGCACAGGAGCCATGATGTGTTTGCTCTGTACGTGTGTAGCCGTAATGAAGACAAAAGCACATAGCGAGGCTGGGCTCCCTCGCAGTTTCTTCTCCTCATTAAGACGTTAATGGTGCTTCCTGTGCATGTGTCTTCAGGCTGCTGATTAATAATGCTGCTTGTTATTCATTAATATTGCCCTAATGAACATGCACTGTTGAGCATGATTGTTAAACTTTTTTGCGTGTGTGTGTTTGTTTTTTCTTTTCTCTCCAGACTCCATTGATCAGCCCACATAGGACAGCGCCCCCAAAGCGAGGGGAGGGGGGACCTGATCGTCCATCATCTTGGCGCCGTCGAAAGGTGGGCTAACATCCCGTACGGTTGGCATGGTAACGGCCTGCTGGGTTCAGGTTGAACGGTTTGTCAGAGACAGTTTCTTGTTGTTGCCACACTCTTGCAACATCCTCCTGACCTGAACGCTGAAATGCAGAGAAAAGTGTGTGTGTGTGTGTGTGTGTGTTTTTGAGGCAAATATTTTATGGAGGTGGGGTTTTTTTTGTTTTTTAGTGCGTGTGTGTGTGTTTGAATTTTGGAAGGTGGAATAGTTTACGAAAAAAGACCAGTAGTGGCGGTAGCAACGAGGGAAACAAAGAGGGCTGCGAACGATTTTCAGGCAGATGAGAAAATGAAGAGTGGGAAGACAGCAGGGAGACAGGAGGAGAAATCAAATTATTCTTTGTGCTCTACCTGCCACAGAGGCTGAAAGAGAGCATTAATCTTTTACCCCTGTCTGCAGGTGACGACAACACACACACTCACAAACACATAAGTGTACCCACACATAACCAAACCACACTCTCTTTCGTTCACGTGAATTCTCACACACATGTTTTTTTGCAAACTCGCTGCTGTTGCACTTATACCAGCAGTGATTGTGTGAGGAGTGAGTTTGGTAAGAAAGGGGAGGAAGGAGAGTCCAGGCCATAGGAGGGGAGATACTGTGTCTGAACAAGAAGAAAATGGGAGGGATGAGGATGAGGTGAGGCAAGGATACTTCCAGGAATCTTTCACAGTGAGTTAAAGTGAAGGCTTTGTTGATTTCTCTGCATAAATGTCAAGTGATGGACAGTTGAGCCACTTCAGGGTTTTGGATGAGCAGAAAACTTGTTGAATCAATAGAAAAATAAAAATAGAAAACTTTAATTACAAAGGTGTTATCTAAACCTGATTACACATTCATCAGTGTACTTTTAGATTGAGGCTCCATTTTGGTTAATTTCCATGTGCATTTTTTTTTTTTTTTTTTAAATTAAACAGGTTCAACTTTATTACATGGTTTGAGGCAAGTGGGTACAATTGTTTGTAACACACACACTAGAAGTTAAAGGATTAATTGAATGAATTGCTCATTTCTTAAGCAGAGCTGCTGGACTTTTTTGATTTATCTTTATTATTCCCTTACTACTTTGATGTCATCATAGTATCTCTGAATCTGCTTGCACCTGATCTGAGACACAGATCTGTAGATTTTTGGTACCTCCACTCATGAGATGATTGACAGCTGTCTTTCCACTTGTGGATAACCTTTCTGTGACTTACCCTCTTAATTCCTATGGAACCAGTAAAGCAGGTCTTCAGGACTTGTCCGTGGAGAAATTACATTATAATGCACCAACTACGCATGCACCCGAGAGCGGACTTCAAGCGAACTTTAAGAAAGTATAACGGCTGTCTGTGTCCACAACCAAGTATAATCCAGGTTTGAAGATGTATGTAGTTTTTCACACAATGCTTCAGTAGTTTGTCTTAGTTTTTGTTAAATAACTGACACGGTGTCATTTAAGGACCTGTTAAGGACTAGGTCATTTTTATTATTAGGATAAACCAGAAGACAGTCTTTGCAACTTGTGTGAGTAGTTGAAGCAGCTTGTCGTGCTGCTGGTGTGAGTTTACATGGCCAGACATGGGCCGTGTGCCTCTGTTTTGTCAACAGAGATTATGAAAGACTGGCAGGCGGGGGAGGCGACAGCAGGGCTATTTGCATCACCCAGGCTGAGCATGCCTGCCCCTCTAACTCTGTCACCTTCCCTCTCCCTTTTCTCTCTCCCTTCCTGTCTGCTCCTCCCTTTTGTCGCCAGCAACAAGCACTCTGGCTAGACCGCCCTGTCGCCACGGTCTTATCGCCTCCAATCAAGAAAAAAATGGAAGGAGAGATGTTCAAACAAACTCATGAAAAGTTTGATAGCAGGCAGTGCCACAGATCTGTTATCTCATTTGAGGGATGACAAATGAATTAGTTTCTAGATAAACTGAAAGCTTAACCATGAGGCTTTTTGTGCACAGCAAACAATAAAAGTTTCTAATGGAGCCTGCACGTTGACTGAATCCACTCAGGGGAAACCCAAGATATTTATTATGATGTTTAGATGGGAATAATCCTGCCTGTCTACAGATGATGTACAACACAGATTGGTGATAGATTGAGGTTGTATTTGCTGTTGCTAATCTTTTCCCATTCGCTTGCCGCCTACCCCCACTAACTCTTTCCGACTCATTCTTGTTTGTTGCACCTTTTTTCCCCCCACTGCTGTGACTCATTGTGTTGTGGGAGGTCTGTCGACTCTCCACTTTGTTTGCTATTTTCCCAAACCTAATTCAGTTTTTCTCTGCTGTTCATCCATTTTAATCTGGCGTCAGCGAGTGTTACTCATCAGTAATATTGAAGTGATGCTCATCTTATTGGAAATAATTTTATTGTTTCCACCAAACTGCAAGAACACACACGCTCACACAGTCCAAAAATGTGACTGAGAGGGAGCAGTGTTTGGTTAGTGTAGAGTTATTGAGACTCTGAGGGATGGATGAGAAACTATTTAGTCTTACTGACCACTTTAAGCACTTGAACACTACACCACATTCACACATATACATATAACACTTCATTCTGTGCATCTACAGTTGTGGTCAGAAGTTTGCATACAGTCATCATCATGGACGTGACTGTCACGGTGATTTTAGGCTTTTAATTATTTCTTTGAACTGTTGTTTTTCCAGGGTGGATTGATGGTACAGCTTGCGTCTTTAATGAATTAAAAAAAACAAAAATTGTGTACACAAGTTTTAATTTATTTTGGATTTTCTCTAATGAACACAGGGTCAAAAGTACAGATTCAAATACTCAAATATGTACATACATCTCCATTGATAGTTGTTTAAATGTCCTTGAGCAAGTTGGTTGCCATCAACAAGCTTCTGCCATGATTCTGCCTGGATATTTGACCACTCTTCTTGGCAGAATTGGTAAAGTTTCTTTAAATTGGTTGGATCCAGCTTTTAAGAGTAGTCCACAAATTTTCTGCAGGTTTAAATTCAGGACTTTGGGAAGGCTATTCTAAAAGTTTAATGTTAGCCTGCTTTATCTATTCCAAAACCAGTTTTGATTTGGAGGTAGTCCTCCTCCTTCATCATTCCATTCACTTTGTGCAGTACGCCAGTGATGCTACCACCACCATGCAAAGCCTCACCTTTACTCCTCCAAACTTCTTGATTGGCATGCCCCTGTCTACATATTGAAAAATAACTCAATCTTTGACTCATCTGAAGACTTCTCCAGAAAGCATTTGGCTTGCCCATGTAGGTGTCGATTTCAGAGCAGGGAGTTCTTTCTTGGTCGGCACCCTCTCAGTCCCTTAAAACTCCCTTCAGACTGGGTGGTTCTTGGGTTCTTCCTGAACATCTTAATCAGTTCCCTTTTATCTGAGGATGACAAAATTGGGTCTTCTTCCACACCTGTACTGGTGGTGGTCAGAGGGCCCGGTGGCGCCAGTGTCCGGCAGCCTCTCCTCTGTCAGTGCGCCCCAGGGCAGCTGTTGCTACAATGTAGCTTGCCATCACCAGTGTGTGAATGTGAGAGTGAATGGGTGAATGACTGAATGTAGTGTAAAGTGCTTTGGGGTCCTTAGGGACTAAGTAAAGCGCTATACAAATACAGGCCATTTACCTTGAAAAAGCCTATGTAAACTTCTGACCACAACTGTATCTTGGTATCTTACGTGGAGGGCAATTAGAGGCTCAGTATTTCCACATGCAGATCAGGGGAGTCAGGGATGGAAGCACAACAGTCCAATTATTAGACAACCCGAGCCCTGAACCGCAGCTGCCATTGGGTCTTAAAAATTAAGGTGATTCATCTGTGGAAACCATGATTGTGCTCAATAATTGTCTAGAACCTGTGCGTTTCAGACGTGTGTCTTCAAAGTAAATGTGGTAGCAGTTTTAACTCCTCTTAACCACAAAGTGTGAGGACACATGGAATAGATTAATGCCCTGTCCTTATGCTCTGACTTGATTCCCCCTCTGGGCACCATGAACATCTTGTGGCAGTTCATTAGTAAATCCTCTACTGTCTGCTTTTATAGCCAGGAGACAAAAGCAGTATGTGGTTTTTGTTTGTCTTCTGATCCAGCGTCTGCCTTCCATCCAACCCCAAAAGGTGGCTGTAAAGCATGTAGAAAGCCCACAAACTGCAGAAGTAAATTTGCCCGTTCCACCTAGTATTTGATCCATCCCCGTAATAGAACGACTCCACTTCTCTGTGGAGTTTCTTGTCCATCATCTCATCTATCTTTTTTTCTCTTTTCTGCATGGGTTGCGTTAAAAAAAAAAAAAAAATCTAGTAAACTCTCATTAATGTCAATTTGTGTTCAGAACTCAGAATGAGTAGGAACGTGTTCATCGTGGGATTTTGACAGTTGCCTAGCAATGCTGCTTTGATTGTACCATACCCATCAGTCAGTGCGGTGTCTGTATTTCCCCCATAATGAATAATGTACTTCTTTCTTACTGCAAAGACTAAAGAATCTGTTCTTTAGGTCTATTCCAAAGTTAAGGGGGATATTTTGAAAGCAACGTTGTGTGTGAATTAGATCTCTCACTAGTCAACTGGACTGTATGCTTTCTGTTTTATGAGGTGAGCCATTTCCTCTGGTTTTGCCATAAAGCCATAAACGTTGTGGTTCCTGGTGAGTCGTGCTCCCACTGGGCTCCGGGATCCAGGGTCATTGGCAGGCTACTGTCCTTTAGCAGACCTCAGAAGTTTAGCTTCACCCCAAGTGACGCCACAGCAGTGCTGACCTGAACGATCCTCCTGCCTCATTCGCCCATTGACCCGAATAATATGTGGGTCAACTGTCAGCATGAAGGTGATGGCCTTTTGGAATCACTCAGTTCAAGATCAGGGTTGCGAACCAGGTCAAACTTAATATCAAAGTTCAGAGCTGCTTGCCTGCATGAGTCCTCTAACCTTCACCTGTCATCAAAACAGGAGACTTTCCCATGACCAGTCAGATGGGAGCTTTTTTTTTTTTCAATGCTGTTGTTTGTCAGTGAAAAGCCAGTGCTGTTTCATTACCTCTCTGCAGGCATAGAGAGAACATACAAATTTGTTATGAAGTCTAACGTAGGTGCAAACTTGGATTTCTGCTCCTATTTGACTTCCCAGTGTCCTTTAACCTCATCATTAGAAATCATTCTCCAAATAGAGGTACATAAGAATACATTTGTATTACTGTTTCTCTAACCCTGTAACTCCAAGCGTAGCATATTTGAGTTTTTGAGACCTCTAGATCACCGGTGCAAATTGCACAAAAATCTCGGACAAATTAAAACTCATATATACAAACTGATACTTAATTTCTTTTTTAGACACACCAAAAAGCTCAATAAACACTCCACTTTCGAAAATTAGAATTCTCTCTGAATTTGCTCATGATTCAGGCTTTAGGGAGCTAAACAGCGGATGCATGGTTAGAAAAGAAATGTACAGTATGTTGTCCAGTCACATCAGAGAGCAATGGCTACCACACATAAACAGCAGCTTTAAAGGCAGTCGATATATAGAGTGAGATTCAGAAGTGAAAATAAGAAATGGAGAAAACGGGGCTTGAGGCAGAAGAAATATGTTGACTGCTTTTTTTCTGCACAGTTGGACAGTGGCTGGACGAAGTGGGTGTAAAGTGTCAGATTCTCTGTTACATAAATTCTCATTGATGATACCGGAAATTGGTGGGGGCTTTCTGAAGCTGTTTGACCATCCGACAAAAATTTCTAAAGGATTGTAGCATTGTAGGACAAAAGTCACACCTGGATTAGGAAGGAAGGTCCCAGCATGATTTTGTGTTGGGTAGTCCGTAGGCTGAGCTTTGCATGCCCCTGTCTACATATTGTAGCTGTGCACTGTCACCTGGAGGCAGTGTCAAAAAGACAGTGTTAGCACCTACTGCTGAGGAGCTGGAGTAAAACCAACTGTTGACACCTGGCGTTATTTGTGATTCTGTCTGTACTTTTTTTTCTAACTTCTTTATCCTAGTCGCAGCCTCTTTTGCAGTTTCCTTTCCTTTTCAAACCAACTTTTTAACCAATTTATTTTGGTTTCTTTTGGCTTGCTTTGAGCTTTTTTGGGAGATTGCATTTAAAGGCATCTCTGTGACTGTGAATCGGGCTTTAAATAATTGCCCTCATTCGTGAAGCAGTGGACTAGTAAAATGTGGTTA
Source organism: Etia nguti (assembly GCA_015106755.1). NCBI lineage: Eukaryota > Metazoa > Chordata > Actinopteri > Cichliformes > Cichlidae > Etia > Etia nguti. The sequence continues at coordinate 34,126 of VUQG01000178.1, forward strand.
TATGACCAGTGCTGTTTTCTGCCACAACTCTCTCGACCGACTCAATCGTATCTTCTTAAGATAAGATTATAAGATTCTAGTATGGATGATTTGACTATTGTTTAACATTCAAGTTGCGTTTTTCCATCAAAATCCTGATTATTGGCTTTGTATCACATAACTCTCTATATAACTTTTATTTGCATTTCCTTGAATATTTGTTGGTTCCTTGTTAGTTTTTTGAAGATTTGTAAGTTTTGCTAATAAATGTGCTTTGTGTGTTTTGGGTTTTTTTTCCCTTCTGCCAAAATTTCTGTTTCATTTTCCAAAACAATATCACTTTGATTTCCACAGTTTTTGTTCCAGTTTCTCTAATAGTCTAATTCAAACTGCACATTAAACCAGGTGCAGGGAAGCTAGTTCGCAGTATGCGTTTTGCTCTGCACACTCCCTTTCACATCTCCAGTATCTCTCGGTCTCCTTCAAATTGTCATCTTCATGCCCATCTCTCCATTCCCTCTTGCTGCCCTCAATAACGCCATCACCGTCTTCCATTTCCTTCTTTACGTGGCTCATTCCCACTGCCCCCTGCTGCTGTATTGTACCCACCGCAGCCCCGCTGCCTCTCTGCCACCAGGCCCCAAACTGCCTGTGGCGTGTAATTGACTTTCTCCCCGCACTGGAAAAGCGGGCGGCCCGCGCCAGGCTGGAGGTGACCCATTTCCCTGGGGCATTCAGCAGCCTCCTAATCAACTATTCTCTGGGGCTGCCTCATTCACTCTGCAATTAGAGCAACTCCCCCTTTGAGAACTCCATCAATAGGCTGGCAGTCAGGCAGGCGGACGGGCGGGTTTGGTTGGTGTAGGAGCAGAGAAGGAGTTTCACCCGAACACTTTGTCTTGGCTCTTTGAGTTCTGAAACCTCCTTACTTTGTACTTCCCCCTCTCTCTGCTTTTAGCTTCTCCTGCTCCTCATCTCCCTCGTGGTAGGTTTCATCAGACAACAGCAAGCGGGGGTTTTGTCTAACGAAGAGCAGCAGACGGGGAGGCAGGTAGACGGGCACGCAGGGAGGCAGATCGTAGGATAGGCAAGAAGAGGTAGGCAAGCAGACAAAGGCACTAAGGCAGACAGTCAGTCAGTTAGAAGGGAGGGACTCGAGGGAGAGATTAAAAGAGAAATTTGAAAGAGGGAAGGATTGAGCAAGAGTATCTGTGAGATTTCAGAGCATCTCATGCTTTTAGGAGAGTATTCCCAGTTGTTGTCTTGCAAGAGAATACACTTGTGTTTCACCTGGTCTTGCAGACATGCGTGAAAGCAGTCCTCATATTGATTCTGTCTCAGTAGGAAGGTGTGTTCTCGTTCTCACAAGCCAAGTTCACATGACTGAAGACTGGGACCTTCTCTGTCCTGAAACCGAAAAATAAAAAGGCAACACAATCAGATGCTTTTGCTCCGATCCCACCAGAGATCATGGCGCATGATGATTAAATAACAGGCCGGCGTCTCTCCCCTGCCGCTGGCCTGATTTTCTATGCAGGAGAGGCAGTGCTCTGGTCAGAGGATAACCATGTAATCAATGGAATGAAAAAGCTGCTCTGGCTGTGAAGGTTAAGAGGGGTACAGGCGGTTTTCAGCCCACTCTGTGTGCCACACATGCATTCAAAACACACTCTAGACTGTCTGAATGTTACTAAATCCTCCTCCTTTCACCTGTTCCCCTTCCCTCCTGTCTTTCTTTGACATGCCTTTATCTCTCTTTCTCTCAGCTCGCTCCCTCCTACTGCCGCCACCTCTTTTTGCTCTGATTCCCGCACCCCCCCATCCATCCTTGGTATTTTTTTTTTTCTTCCTCTGCAATTCCTCTGTCTCCCACTATATTTGTGCTCTCTCCCCCCTTCATTTACTTTCCTCTCTTCCCTCCCTCTATCCTCCTTTCCCTTCCCTCCCTCCTACCTTTCCCCAGTGTCAGCTGCTGTCACTGTGGCAAAGAAAATGACCAATCAGAGCTCACTTCACTGCACCGGCTTCTCCCTCCCTTCCTCATTTCTTCCTTTCCTTCTCTCTATTCCCTTCTCTTCCTCCTCCTCCTCCTTTTCGGCCCATCTGCCTCTCATCCTCACAACCTTTATCAGCTCACTTCCTGGAGACGAAATGTGATGCATTATGGGAGACAGACGGCTGTCTAACGGGGTTAGTTGTGTTGCGTGGCTTATCATCAGAGACGCTGCTAATCCTGTGTCTTTGTGTGTATGTGTGTGCATGCCCGCGTGGATACTCCATATGAGCTGATGAACTCATACATGCGCACACACACGCACACACGCACACACACACACACACACACACACACAGCCTCACATGCTTACGCTCATATTCTCCAAATAAGAAGAGGAGGAGGAGGAGGCGGCCGACGAGACATGTTTATGTTTGTCAGTCTCTGCAAGGAGAATACGATTTGCATGATATAAGCATATTTTACCCTGCTTGTGTACTGTTTTGCACTTTATTCATTTACAACCTGCCTTTATTATTTTTGCTGAGTTCAAAAGGATGCTTGCCATGCCTTCCTGCCTTCACAATTACCTTTATAATGAGAGCTGAAAGGCTAAGAGGGGACTGTGTAATCACTTCACTCACTGCATTAAAGTTTTATTTACACCTCTGTGTGTGTGTGTTTGTATGCTCCTTTTCTCTCAGGTGCTGATATGTGTTCACGATGAGCGGGCTGGGGGAAAACTCCATGGAGCCTCTGAGCTCGGAAAACCGGAAACGCAAGCTCTCCACTTGTGACACGCCTGGTCTGGGGTGAGTGTGTGGGATCAGCAAACAAGAGGGAAAATGCAGGAAAGTGGGCTACTGGGTCAGTGTCTTCTTGAGCTCTGGCTGTACAGCTATTATGTCGATGTCTGCCGTGATGAGTAACAGTGAAACTGTGCAAAAAAAAAGTACCGGTAGTAGTTTTGATTGGAAGAATTATTTTAATTCCTCTTTGTACTTTACGCTCGGAAAATTAGAAGGTAAAGCCATTTTCACCTGGTTGGAACAGGAGAAATAAAATGTGCCTGCGTACTGACTTTGTTTTAGTCATAAGTGTTTTTATTCCAGTTAGATCTTCATCAGGACAAACACATTAAATTGACCATTGCCACGTAAATGTGTGTAGACTCGACTTTGTGTTATTGATGCTTATTTCCACTGGCCTTTCACCCTACGTTTGATGATCTTTCTCCACATTTTCTGTCTCTGTCTCCACTGCAGCTGAAAAATAAAGGCAAATATGATCCAAAAATACTAGAAGTGGTATTGATCTACTCTTCTAAGTCTTGCCAGGAAAGGTGACCGTACTGCAAGCTTTTTTTAAAAAAAGAAAGTAATGTCCAGTTAGCCGTATCAGCAAATGACTTACTCGTAAGATAGCCATTGTTCTCAACCTTCAATACAACCACTGCTGACATTTCAACTAGACATTTTTTGCGGCACAAAAAAGACATCGGTCTCACAAATAAACTGCTTGCAATCTACCTCGCAGCCACTCTGCATTGTTTTCTGACATAGAAACAGCACTTTGATCACACTTTGAGAAAAGTGCATCGCTGTAGTTTAGCTTTAATCTTTGTTTATTGCCCCCCTGCAGGTGTGAGAGGAAGCGGCGGGAGCAGGAGAGCAAATACATAGAGGAACTGGCGGAGCTGATCTCCGCCAACCTAAGCGACATCGACAGCTTCAACGTCAAACCAGACAAATGTGCCATCCTCAAAGAGACGGTGCGCCAGATCCGCCAGATCAAAGAGCAGGGTGAGTGGGCACGGTGATCTGAAGGCTACTGAGGGGCAGTAAACGGACAGGTGCCCTGAAAGTCAGGTAGACTGTGAGGAAGTGTCTTGGAAACACTGGGAAAGGTGTTATGGTGCTATAGAGGCAGTATGGACAGCTGCAGGGTTAGCATGTGTGCACGCACATGCACACGCGTGCCTCCTCTGAGCCCAGGTGCAAGGACAGATCAGTCATTCATCTCCCACAAATTTCACAGCCCTGACTGTTTATGTTTGGGAGGAAACACTGGCAATGCTTTGTGAACCTGTCATTCCCGTGTGTGCGTGTGTGTGTCTGTGTGTGTGTAATATTGCCATGCACAGCTGTGTGCTGGCCTTGCCAGGGGCTGTTTAATTGGACGTTTGCAGGTAATCACATGCCCATCCGTTCTGCTGAACTGCCAAATTATTAGTTCAGTTACATCTGCTCTTGTCATAGTTGTCATAGTTTCATCTCCGGGATGTGGCGGTCATTTCTGCAGCAAACCATCTAGAAAGCTGCAGGCTGAAGCGTTTGCCTTGCAGAGGCACCATCAGTGCACAGACTGACAGATTTTAACTCCTGGAATCGGACGTGTGTCAGGATCAATTTTTCCTTCCAAGGTGAACTTCAGGGAGATCAGGGGGAAGAGCCGGTGGTGAAATTTTGTTCCTTCTTGTTTCTGCTCGGCTCAGTCAGTGTCTGCCACCTCGACAGGAAGGGGAAGAGGCTACAGCTGGCCCTGACTGGCTGCTGACAGGTTGCCATAGTTACAGGAAGTGAAGACAGAAATGACACGGGTGTTTAGACTCGTCTCTCGCTTTCTACCTGTTCCTCTTCTCCTCTTCTCACTTTCAGTTGGTCTTACTGCCGGTCTTCATTTTGCTCTTTTCTCCATCAATCATTCCCGTTTTCTCATCTCACTTGGATGTAAGATTTTCTGCTTTTCCTTCACTTCTGCTCTCCTGCTTTTTTTTCTTCCCTCCTCATCTCTCATCTGTATTGCAGCACAATGAGTTGCAGCATCTTCAGGTTTGCTCCCAGCATCTTAAGATATTGAATGAACTGATAGAGCGCAGCCTCTCTCTTTCTGTCTCATTCTCTCTCCTCTTCCTTTCCCTCATTTCTTTACGTCCTTCTCTTCCTAACTTCGCAGCTCCCGGCTGCAGGCAGCAATGGCTTTTTTTTTCTTTGTGTGGGTATCAGTGCCCCTTGGGAGCTAATCAGATAGAATGATTCCTGTAGCCAAGCAGCCCCCGCCTCTTTCTCAGACCGAGCTCTGCATTAATACAACAAGCCAACACAATCTATTTTTCCCATCCACATCCCTCTGTCTCAGCCCCAGTCCTCCCCATCGCCATCTTTCTCTCCGTCTGTGTTTCCCCCTCTCAGCCTCAGCACCTCCATTAATTCAGGTGTCTTAGCTCCTGCCCCTGCACCATTTCAGCTTCCAGATCCTCTCTAGCTCTCTCCCGCTCTCTCTCTCTCTCTCAGCCCCAGCCTACCAGCCAGTCCCTCACAGTCTGACACTGAATATAAAGCATGAGGACGGCAGCTACCTGCTCCACATGCACCCAGCCCTCTTCTCCTCCTGACGGGCTCCTCAGAGAAACCTGCCTCCGTCCGTCTCCCTCCTCACCTGTA
>VUQG01000181.1:0-33723 GCA_015106755.1 Etia nguti
TGACCTGTCTGGTGTGTTCTTTGGACTTCATGGTGTTGTTGCTCCCAATATTCTCTTAGACAACCTCTGAGGCCGTCACAGAGCAGCTGTATTTGTACTGACATTAGATTACACACAGGTGCACTCTATTTAGTCTATTTAATATATTTAGCACTCATCAGGCAATGTCTATGGGCAACTGACTGCACTCAGACCAAAGGGGGCTGAATAATTACGCACACCCCACTTTGCAGTTATTTATTTGTAAAAAATGTTTGGAATCATGTATGATTTTCGTTTCACTTCTCACGTGTACACCACTTTGTATTGGTCTTTCACGTGGAATTCCAATAAAATTGATTCATGTTTGTGGCTGTAATGTGACAAAATGTGGAAAAGTTCAAGGGGGCCGAATACTTTTGCAAGCCACGGTATATATATATATAAATACATTAAATTTTAATCTGCATGTATGAGTTTTAATTTGTATCATATTTGCTACATTAGCCATATTTTTGCAATTTAGTCATTAAAAATGTGTCATGCAATTTATATCATTTTTTGAGGGTCAAAAAAAGTCATGCTGATGATGTAGAAGTCTCAAAAACTCACAAAAACACATGTATCAAATACGATACACTTGGCTTTAAAGGGCTAGTGAAGTTTTGTCTGCACAAAAATATGGTATTTTATTTTCTGTATGTAACTAGAAAAAACGGAAAATGTGCAAATGGTTTTTGAGAAGCATGTCAATGTGGAACAAGGCTGAAAACGCAAGCTTACTGACACTTAGACTTATTAGAGACCATTTCATGCTGAAAATAGTTTAATGATCTTCCTGCAATCTCTTCATATTTAAGTTATCGTGTAACCTTCTTGTCACAGTCACTAGCTACAACAGGCAGGCCCTTAATGACACAGTTAGTCACACAGTTATGAGAGGAAGATTGCATAATTGTCCCTTGTGGTTCCACTTAAGAGTTTCAGGCTCAGAAAGACACTGAATGTCCAAAAGGAACTTTAAGGTACTCTCATGTGAATCCAACATGTGGTATTTCTCACATGCAGAACCCAAACTGGATCCTGACTGGCATCATTTTAAATTAATTAAACAATTTTAAAAAGGCAATTAGCCATGAATGGGTGCTTCTTCTTGTATTCTTACTGTTTGTGCCTCGTGGTCTTCATTTGTTCTGTCTATAGTTTCCTAATGAGTTTCTGTATGTGTAGCTTTGGTTTATGTATTTTTCAGTCTTACAGGGATTTCAAATTGTAGCTTATGTTAAAAATACTGAGGTGTGTGGCATCAGTTCATGCCATATACTCCCATATATTACCAGTACTAACAGACTTTAATAAAAAAGTTTATCAACCATTTGATTAAAGTGGTCAGATAAATACAGTAGACCAAAAATAGAATATTTACACATAAAACTAAATTTTTAACTGACATTTTGTCATCAGGTTGTTGGTCTCAGACTAAAAAATTGTTTGGACAGTGTTTAAAGATAAATACACACAGACACATTGTTCACTCACTTAAGTAATCTTGTAACTACATTCCAAAAATGCTAACACACACTTATGCACAAACACATGCACAAACAAGTTAATGAGTATGTTGCCTCTTTGAAACTTCGCACCACCCCTGAAACCAACAATGGAGAGATCTTTATCACTTGGCGAGCAGTGTCTATTCAAAAGGTTATTTTTGGCCTCTTGTTTTTGCACCAACCGAACGTGGACCAAATGTCTGTCCCTGTCTGTAAATTGGGCCTGAAAGTATGTGCAAAAAATTAAATGTTTATCTATGATGATATCCCCCTATGCAGTGATTCAGCCCTTACAGTAAGAAACTTAAAAATTTTCCATTGTTAATGAAATTTGGTTGTAGTGTTTAGAACAATTACTCCTAACATTTTTCCACGTGAACAATGTGAGGATACACGTTTTAGTTATTGAGGTTTCCCATGCTCGAATAATGATGAGAAGTGGGTGAAAGGGGCGCCATGACAGAGATTTCTGTGTTTCACTCAAACCATTGTGCAGCAACATCTGCAAAACTTAAAATTCCTCTCGACAAACGTCAAAGCCTCTCATGCTATGTTCTGCTTTATTGTATGCTCAAATAGGAGACCTGTTACAGTGTTACAAAACACGGTTACATGCTCGCATTGCTGCACCTTTGAAACATATGTTTGAAATCTTTTTTTTTTTTTTTTACAGTGGTACTGCTCTGGCTTTTCTGACACAGTTAATTCCAAGCTGATTACTCGGTTAATAAATTGATCTGATAATCTGCTACAATTGTATTAAAATAATCACATCAGAAACATTTTCATAAACTCAAACTGACAAAAATTAAAAAGTGGCTTAGCTTAGTCTTTAATACTGAATATCATTCAGATTTTAAGGATACAGTTGTGGTGAAAAAGGCATGAACGCCATGGTAATTGTGGACTTTTAATCATTTCAATTTCAAATTTATTTTGGATTTTCTCCAATCAATCAAAAGTATACATACAGGCTCAAATATATACATACACCTCCATTAATATTTGATTAAATGTTAAATTTGATTAAATGCTACACTTTTGGTAGCCATGAACAAGCTTCTGACATAATTCTGGCTGGATATTTTAACACTTTTTTTAAATGAGTTTATATAAATTGGCTAGTTTCCTTGGCATTCCACTTTGTTGCACCTTGTGTAGAAAATTCCAGTTACCTTCAGGATCTGTTACTATTTCCTGACATGATTTCAACTGAGCAATAAATTGATTAGCAAGAAACAACTTAATCATTAACTCCAACCCTACTACACAGAAACATTTAAATAAAAAAAGATGCTATCCATACCAGTCAGGTGGAATTCCTCATTAAAGGGAGTTTGACACAAATCTTTCATTCGAAAAACCTCAGCTAAATATACTAAAAATACTCATGGGAGTCTTAAAAGGTCGAGTGAGCACAGGCCGTCTTCTGTGACATAAAGTCCTTTGTCAGTATAACCCGGGGAAAATGAAGAGCTCCTCTTATGTGCAGAACATCAGCGAACATAAAACTTAAACTAAGACCGCTGAAAAGAGCACTACCACAAGCAACTGAGTAGCACAAGGATCAGTACTTCAACATCAATCCCAGCAGAGTTAAAACTGCAAAAGTCTCGACCAAGCAAGTATTTCCAACCAAGAGTCATCACAGGAAACTTAGAGACAGAGTCCTTCCTGATCGAGGTTAAGATCCTTTGACGTGCAATGGGACTTAAAGATGAAGTATACCTGGAGTGCCACAATGACAGAAAACAGTTCAAAGAAAGATGAGAAGCTGCCAAATCTGTGAGCTCCACCATGACTCCACTAAGCCAAGAGTCCATACAGCATGCCCTAAACATAAATACCATGCCTTTGGCCTCCTGATCAACAATAAAATGTCATGTCTCAACTCAATAAACAGTCTCTTTCCCCTCCCCCTTCTTAATTAATGGTGTTCCAACCAAAGTTCACCTATCTTGGCTTTGCACACTTCTCCAACTACAGTCTTGTAATACCCAAAAGTTGGCACCAAGACTGCTGCATACACTGTGGTAATCTGTCTTCACCATGCTCTATGGGGCACAAACGTGGATGCCGTGCAGAAGGTATATTTTTAAAAAAAACATTCTCAACATCTAGTGCCTTAAAAAGATGATGAGAATGTTTGGGAAGATCAGAACCATCCCCAGGGCTTAGATCCTTTCCAAGACTAATCTGCATGGAAGCAGCAGTGGCCAAAAACCGCGTTCGCTAGACAAGCCATGGTAACCACATGACTGACCTACATCTACCCTTCCAAGCCCAGAAAACAAGCTGCTGATAGAAAAAAGAGGTGCTATAGAGAGAGAGAGAGACAGGAAGAGAGAGAGAGAGCAGATTCCTAAAAAAGGAAAGGAGAATTTAATAATTGCCACTCAACATTCAAACTGGGAAACAGTAGGCATAACTACTTGCTATCATAGTAGGCATATAAATAAATGTACTTATCTCTTTTTACTGTCCATTATTAGCATGGCTTTTTATCAGTAAAGTGAAACCAGTGGCGTTGAGGTCAACACTCTTGGCTAATGAAGCAGTAGTATCGTGTAACTTTCTGCATGCATAGTAGAAAAGAAAAAAGTTTCGTAACTCTTATTTTTGGGGCAAAGTCGGAAACCATTTGAAGGGGTTTTCATCTCCATACGTAACCTTTTTTATATCCTGGAGACCTTTGAAATAAAGGTTATGGATCTCTCCCCATTCATTTCAATAGAGGTTAAAAAATAACTACCCCTAGGCTGCCAACGACTACACCTAAGGTCTCCTGCACAGGAAATACCAACCATTTTGAACATCTGGGACTCAACAGTTTAACCTGGCAGACTGAGGCGACTGAAAGATGTGATAAAGGCCCCTGGATTACCCCAGCATCTGGGCTCTTTTGCACCACACGTGAGCAAGCACAGCCATGGTGCTGAACCCCGTCATCCCCCAGTGCAAGCGTCATCATCTGACACCAAGGACAGCTAGAAAAAGCGCTGACTGCATTTCTATTTTCACAGTAGATGACCTCCAGCATGCCCTTTTCGCTGCTGTAGCATTTCTGAAATAATCATCCTTTTATTTTTGCTAAACTCAATCTGTCCTCAGAGTGTATGCAAGCGAGATGACGTCAGTTTAATGATGACAGACGTGGTTTAAGAAGCGCAGTTTGAGTCTAAACTGTTGTTAGATGCACAGTTTGGATATAAAAAGCTGCCATAGATGAGTAACCATTTATATTTCCAAGTTTTCAAATTAACTGTCTGTTGCTGTTCTTGTTGTTTCTCTGGGGATTTCTCCAAGATCTCTCCCAGCAAATTAAAGTTTATTTTAGAAAGCCATTCACTTAACAGCTTAATATCTCTCCTCAGTCATTCTATTGTCTGGACAAAAACACATTACCACCTCCCTCTTGAGCCTCGTGGATCTTAAAATATCTCTCTGACTAGCTGCTGTGCTGCCGAGTACAAACCCCGTACTGCACTGTAAGACCAGATGGGGACGTAATTAAAGATGTGATATTTTTGGTGTGCCCTTGGTGTGGAACACTTGTGTCTTTTCGGTCTCCTACTTTACAGGTACAGCTGTGAAGATCCCAACTCTGTGCAAGAAGTGGCGTGTATCTGCTAAAGAAAGCTAAATCTTAGCAAACTTTAACCACAGCATCTTATTAAGGCTTTTTTAAACATTTGGAATAATTTTAATAGTGGTGGCATAGATTTTTAGGTCTCAATCTAATGTTACAGCTGTACATCACAAACACGATGACACACAGGATTAAGAAAAGAGCCTGTCTGAAAGAGATAATAGGAGACCTGCCCCCTAACACAGAGCGCCTTTCATCACTCAGTATTCATGTGATGAATCACCCGGTCTATAAATGAATTCACAATCACACTCCCACCCAAGAGTACCTTCAGCATGTTAATGGAGCCAAAGGAAGTGACTCGCTGGTTATGATCCTTCGGAAAGGGCTTTAAGAGAAACAGGAAGGATCTGAGCTTTTTCAGACAGAGCTGATGCTCAATTTAGTGGTGAAGCCAGGTCACAGAAAACATTTTCACTCAAAGAAGCGTGTCTTCAGCATGTGAACATGAGTCAGTCCAAAGTGAAACAAATATTTACCACTTACAATTTATCATTGTAGCTGCTGATCTTTTGAGCATATGAAGGACTTAATGGTTGACGCTCAAAGTTATTCCAGATCTTGAGTACAAAAAGTGAAAGATTAATCTCGCTGAAAAGTCCATTTAGAGCTGGGGTTCGCTTTAGGGAGCCAGCACATCAGCGAGAGACGCAGAGGAAAAATGCACGCCTCAAACGCTTTCCATTAGTGTTTGTAATGAATCTGTTTAAAGGATGGTGGTTTATGAATTGTCATTTTCGTGCTGCCTTATGGTTGTTTTTTTATTTTTTGTTTTTTCTTACCCATTAGTGCATAGTTGTTGGGTTTTTTTGCATCAGCTATACTTGTCATTGTTAGGAAAGCTTGTTATAATTGCCTTCCTTCTTGTGTTGTGGTGCCGCAGTATTACAGTGTGTGTGTGTGTGTGTGTTTAAAGTCAGTATGGCTGTAACAATGAGATTGTCTGTTATTATTATTATTTACATAAATATCACTATTGCTACTGATTTTGATATCACTTCAATTTTTTGTGCAAACACTAAGTTTAAAAGAATTACTCACTGATAGTTCTCGTTTTAAAAAAAAAAAAAAAAATGTATTCATACCCGTAGGTCACTTTGTTAGGTACACCTGTTCAACCGTCCCTGTGCACAAATAACTAATCCTTCAACCACATGCATTTAGGGATGTGGATATGGTCAACACAACCTGCTGAAGCTCAAACAGAGCATCAAAATGGGGCCGAAAGTTGACTTCAGTGACTTTGAACATGGTTTTTCTTTGCTAGTGCCGGTTGGTCCGGTCTGATTATTTCAGAAAACGCTGATCTATGCCCATCTTCTGATGGCTGCTTCCAGTAGGATAACACACCACAAAGTTCAAGTCATCTCAAACGAGTTTCTTTAAAATGATGATGACTTCCAATAAAGCACAGAGCGCCTTTAGGATGTGTTGAAACAGGAGATTCAAATCATGGATGTGCAGCTGACAAATATGAAGCGCCTGTGTGACGCCGTCATGTTAATATAGACCAAAATCTCTGAGAAATGTTTCCAGCAACTTGTTCAATACATGTCAGAAAGAATTAAAGCATTTCTGATGGCAAAAGGGTGTATCTTATACCTTTATAAAGTGGGTGGTGAGTGTATATCTCTTTAAAAGAAAAAGAAATTAAGATGAAAAAGGCATCAAACACAATGTGCTTCCTTTTGAACATAACCAAAAGAACAGGACTTCTTTGTTACTATTTTCAGGCGGCAGAGGAGGAAATGAAATGCACGCTTGTAGACACGATCTGGCATAAATACGCCCTTATTTCCAACTTTCTGAAATATGTTGCCAGCATTAAACTCAAATGAGCATATATTTAAAGAAACATTTTCCGCATTTAATAGCTTCTCCTGCAGTGTAGGGGTTTACATATTTGCCTGACAAGCAGAAGATCCCCAGTTAGATTCTGGAAGGGTGCACTAACACTTTTGGGGTTGTGTTAGAAGGAGGATCTGGTGTATCTAAAAAGGAAAATCTACCAGTTAGTTATTTCTTTGTTTTTATTGACCTTTTTTTTAAAAAAAACATTGTCGTAGTTTGGACATAAGAGTGGATGCAAACACCTTAAAATACTCAAAGAATGCTTTGAGTATATTTCAGAGCCTGCACCTTTTCACTTGTGGTTCAGCTTTTACCAGAGAATTTTATAAAACAACAATCTTTTCTTCCGCTTAAGTGACAAATGTGTGTACTTTTGCCACCTCGGCTGAATTGCCTTTTGGGATAACGATATTTTGTCTTAAGGCAATTAACTTTAGGTCTAGATTAATTTAGGTGTGTAGTGATGCCATTTATTTCACTAGATTTCAATTATATTTAATTATAAGAATTAAAAAGACTGAGGAACAGAGGGGGGATGTTATCTGCACAAATGCGAATCAAGATTGTCGCTGACGTCCGTCTTTATTCTGACGTTATTTTCTGTGATTTATTTCCCGAACAGCATATTCGTCCTGCCTGTTTTACAGACAGAAAATGTCTTAAACTGTCTGGCATTTTGATAACACTGAAATTTGAAAAAGATTTCAAATTCATTTAAATGTCCAACAATAGCACACCACATTATGAGACATCAAGCAATTTTCCAAAAACAGATGCTTAGTCATCCGAAGAGAGCTCAAGACGAAAAAACAATCCCTACAGCAGGTGCTGACCTTTCCTTTTTGTTCACTGCGGACCTTCATGTATGATGACTTTATGTTCTCCAGCTGTGCGCTATTTAGGCCGTGTTTATTCTGAACACAGTTTCTCCTTTCCTCACTGCTGTCCTCACACATTGTGACGGGAGGCTTCCTGTTGCCTCACATCCCGTCCTCCCATCCTCAACTCATCAGGGAGTTCACAGTCAACAGCAGGATAGGTCACCCTGTTCCTCTTTTTTTTTTAACCTCAGTCCCTCCTACACTGTGATTCTTGCCTGCACACACATACAATGTCTCTACAGTGGAGATATTTAGGGATTACGATGTCGGTCTCGGCGGCGTAGTTTGGTCTAGGCCGGAATTCAATGCCTACAATCACAGATGCTTAACTTTTCCTGATGATTTATCATGAAGAACCTTTTCTGTGTTTATTTGTCTTCCAACTAAAATAAATGCATACAAATAATTTACAGACATTTATATTTCCCATTGCATAGCTTTATCGGGTCCGAATTATCCCACTGGCCAGTTTATAAATGTATAACTGAATTAGTAGAACTTACAGTTTGTCTAAGCAGATCTGAATATGAAGTCTTTTCTTTGTGGGGGGTAATTTATGTTACTTGAATCAAGAGTTGGCTGTATTCATTGTTTGGCTGTATTTCAGGAGGTTAAGCAGATCATGTACTAATCGGAAGGTTGGCGGTTCAATTTCTGGCTGCTCCAGTCTGCATGCATGTCCTTGGGCAAGATACTGAAGCCCAAATTGCTCTCCGATTCATCGGAGTGTGAATGTGTGCAATAGAAAGCACTTAGTTAGGAGAAAGTGCTTGTATGAATGGGTGACTGAGGCATTTTGTATAAAGCAATTTATAAGAACCAGTCCATTTACTATGAATCTTATCAAACTGTGAAGCATTTTCTGAAACTGTGACCTAAATTCTTGTAGTCAGGTCCACTTTACATATCATAAATCCAAAGTTGTTAGCATCGACAATAATCTGAGATCTTCTCAGTAATCAATCCAGATGAATTTGAAGTAAACAGAAATTTCTCCCTAATATGAAACATAAGTGTTTATTTTGCCTGTGCTATTTGTCCATCTTGGTTCTTTTTCGACTCATGAATACATTTCACCGTTTATTTGAGAGGCTTCTTCAGTTCTAAAAAAACTGATGGGGAGTCTCATCTAGCAGGGCTGTCCGCTTCAGTTGGTGCTGATGCTGCACTCCATTTGCCTCAGAAGTCGGATGTCATGAGTTGAGCATGTTCCAACAAAAAACAGGAATCATCTGGTCCTTAGCGAGGTAGAGTTACTCATGCATCACTCGCAATACAGAGCAATGATTTTTGAGAATTTTCTTTTTGCACTTAAAAACATCGCTGCGGGCACGTTCATCGACACAGCCTGATCAGTGCTCTGTGTATGACTTAATTAGCCAGACACAAATACACAACAAGTTTTAGAGTTTTACCAATGTTTGCATGGACATTTTATGCCTGATTCAGACTCCTTTTAAACCCTACGATGTAACCTTCCACATAACCTGACATGCACCTCTAGGGAAATATAACTACTGTCGGATCAACGCAGCCTTCAACAACTGAATGGCAAACAAGGTTACAGCGTAGGGTTAAAAGCAGTTTCTGGTTATGTTGTCAGTTAGGCCATAGATTTTTTTCTGCAGAAGTCTAAATCAAGCTTTAGATTGTTAAGTTGAGGTTGGTGGGGCTGTTCCAGTTTTCCAAGTTGAGGGGTCGTTCCAGTTTAAAATTCCAACCTGGAATAAGAAATTCTGCCTTTGGACTTCAAATGGAACAAACCATGGGAGTCAGTGACCCGCTCTATTGTTATGTGAGTTGTTAAGTTTTACAAGAGGTATGAATCAGGAGTGGGTCACTATGGTCACAAAAGCCATTCAGTGAATTCTTGGTGAGACGCTGTCGCACTCTGACAAATGAGGACTGCCTGGCTCATAGCTGGTGTCACCACCTCTGTTCAATAACTCAGTAATTCATAGTGGACATAGATTCTATCCTTACTCCTCTTATTTAATTCTAATCAAGGGAAAGCAGATGTATAAAACCGGGCAACTCTCACCAAAACAGTTCTGAAAGATAACTAGCACCACAGGCAAGAGAAGATATATAACTTTTATATAATGTTGTTTTGCTGTGAATCGTTGACATATCTAGAATCTGAAACAAGGAGAAAACAATTCCTAATGCCCTAATTTTTAAGTGGATTAAGACTTTGGTCTTGTTGTACGATTCTGTTGCCTCTCACCTAATGAAATAACAGCAGAAGATGAGGCTCAGGATGAAGACAAAGATGCCTGTCCCAAAGATGACCATGTAGATGTTGAGAGGTAGGTCCTGGAAGGTGATGGGCGGCATGGTGCACGACTTGTTGGAGTAAACGAGTCCGAGACCACAGAAGCACCCTGAAACAACAACAAAAACAAATTTACAGGAAGGGTATAGGGTGAAACAGCTAAACAATGAAACCCTGACACTAACACCCACACACACACAAATATACCACAAAACAAAAACTGAATGCAACCTGTAACCTCATCTCTTTTATGAGGTTCAGACCTGCATTGTGAAACTCTACGATAATCCACAACCCAAGCCTTTAAACACAACAGGCGGGTGGGGGAAATGGTTTGTTAGACTGCCACTGAGCACATGTGATGGTTTAAATGTACTTTCATATATATGTAACAAACTTTTTTGTCTGTTAACAAGCAGTTTTCAGACTCTGAGATTCACACACCAAGAATCAGTGAATCTGTTTTCATTAAAAATGGCAAAATACAATCTGTAACCTTTCCAGTTTTTGACAATAGCATACAAATATTATACTGATACTTGTGGAAATATAGCACAAATGCAGCACTGAGCATTTTTTTGAAGAATACTGCAGCATAAACCAATCAGAAGAGATGGTAACCCATCAAACATGCCATGCTTTATCTATCCTGATGCTGCACCCTGCAAGCGGTTTTCAGTATTTGATCAGGGGTGTTTATTATTTTTATACCAAAGCCACTATAGTCTCCTTGGTTGAAATGTTTGAAATAACTGTAAGTAACTGGATAATTTAACTGTTTATTTGCTCATCTGCATCAACCCTTAAGGATTAAACAGTTGGTTAATTGCCAACAGCACCACCCAGCGTAATTGCATATCATATAATTCAAAATCCCCAAACAAATGAGGACTCATTAGCAACTGTGAAGCCTGGTAGTCTGACTCCAGGGCATAGCTGCAGAGAAAGATGTGGCGAAATCTCCACAAATGGAGCGCTATGTAACCAGATCTCTGCTTGACAAGCTGTTTTTAATAATAACGTGCAACGGAGCACATAGCTGTGTTCTGTGTTCTGTAAAAAAGAGAAAGAAAATTTAAAGCTGACTCTTAAAGCGGCAGGAAACAGTGACTTATGTTCCAAAACAGGAAATTAAGTTCAAAATTAGCGATTTGTGTAAATAAACTACTTATAATTGACTCATATTACCCTCAAATATTTGAATGAGGTAGTATCAGTTTTGCTATCCAAATAGATAAATCAGTCTAAAGTTTGACTTTTATATACATAAATACAATAATAAACAGGAAATCACCTTAAATCCACACAAGAATGAACTGAGAAGCTGTTTTTAAGTTAGATAAACAGAGACACAGAGAGCACACTATGTGTTTTGTGCATCTGACTGAGTAATGAGAAGTCAGCATGTGAGAAGGAGCTTTGTGAGATCAGGGTCATGCTAACCCAGGGAGTGATAGTGAAGTGGAGCTCACGCAGTACTCGTCGCACTCAGGCTTCTCATGTCCAGATTAGAGCAGCAACAAGGCAGAAAGCTGAGAGAGTCTGCAGGTTTTCATTTTCATCAGACACCGCAGCAGCTGATTTCACTGATTAGCATATTCACCCAGAGACAAGGCGCTAATCAGTGAACTTAGCCTGTGTGCTCTTTCACAGAGACACTCTTGGCCTTCCAGGACACATACATGGAAACAAATTTACTGTAAAAACAAACTGCAACAAACTCAGCCTGAAACAAATTTAACACCCACTCCGTCTGCTCTGCTCTCTCTGGTTGTTCATGTGTTATTTGTCTGTGCTTACTAATCCTGTGCTGGACTGACAAGCCCTCCATCATCATAGGAAAGATGGGTTTTCAGCACATATTTTAATTTAATTTTAATTTCTAGACTCTATGAGAGGAGTTATGTATGCCTCAGAGGACCAAATAATTGATATTTATCTTTAAGAGGTTTCTCAAGTGGCATTGTGACCCAACCACAGGTCCCAAGGGAAATGTGTACTCCCAGACTGGTTGGTGAGTGGTTGCCAGAGGTTGTTAGAGCAAGCATTTGCAGACAAGTTAATGCAAACTAAGAGAAATTGCAGAAATCTGCAAGTGAAAAAAGCAGTCACAAGGACATTTTCGACAGCCCATCAGGTACTACATGTTTTTCCATAACTGGGGCTTTTTTAACTTCACCCAACTGTGTCATGTGGTTAACAGTATGACTGTAATATTTCAGTATTGGTCCTTGGTACAGCCCCTCAGCTGATCCAAAAGAAACTATTTAGCTTCTTTTCCTTCCAGGTCAGTCTAGCTTGAAGTCCACATTCCTGTTATTTTCTGCCCCTAACAAACAAAATATTTAAGCCATAGAAGAGCTGGGCTTCTATGATGAAATTAGCTCTCATTCACAACACATAGAGATTAAAAAAAAAAAAGAAGAAATACCCCAAAACTGAGCAATTGGAGCAGCCTGAAACCTGAGATTTTGGCTCACAAGGAGCACAACCTTTGAGAGGCTGAGCATTTTTAATTTAAGCATCCACCATTATAAAAATATGTTAATTTAACAGGAATTCAAGAAAAGCCGAATGGGTCAACTTACTGAAGAGATGGATGAACAGATGGAGGAATAGATGAAGATCTTTACCAGTTTCATTTCGCAGTGATGGGTATTATTTTCTTCCAGCACCACTTTTTAATCAATGAGGATATTTCCAGTTACTCTCGCAGCCAAAGTAATAGACTGGCATTTCTATCTGACGCCTCTCCCGCCTCACAGTGGAAACAGCAGTATCAGGGGATCAATACTATCCGCCTCTTGGTTCCACTCGTGCTGAACAAGCAGAGCATGTCTATTAATCAAGGATCGTTGATGGCTGCGAATTCAAGTTCCACCACTTCACTCAGCCAGAAGCAATCAATGGCAGATACACTAAGGGTCGAGCCTGATTTTTAACCAAAAAGCCACAAATGCCTGAAAAGAGTCTAAAGAGGACAAACCTCCAGCAACGCCATGGAAGAAATCCTGAGGTATTTTCAACCAAAGTTTATAAAATAAACTATTTGGATTTTAACGCTTTGCAAATAATAAATGTCGAGGTGATGCTCTTTGTCACATTTCAGATGACTGTGATGTTTTTAACAACAACAAAAAAACAGTGACTTCTCTTTTAGAGGTCTCAAATGCCTTAATAGCTAATTAATGGCCCATGAGGGCAAAAAAAGGTCAATCAAAATAAAACAAATGTATTCATAAGTACTCTCTTTTATTCTCCTCTCGCCACTTATCATCAAGCCAGCCTTATGATTATTCATGTGACTGACCGAAGAGAACTCGCATCAGGGTTGGAAACTGTAGCACAGCTGACAGAATTTGACAAAGATTTTGAAAGATTAAAAAATGTAAGAGGCGAAACAAAACCCACAATATTTCTCATAATGCTCCTTCCTTTTCAAAAAATATCTTTCACATAAACTTTTATTTTTTCATCAAAAGCCAACACTGAAGTGTCTCTCTTATGGTCACCAGGGTTTTACAAAGAAAAACAGGGCTCATACTGGACTAAACACTTTCCTTTTGAGTTTAAGGCCTCAGTCACTCATTTCAGGTCGTGTTGAATAAATCATTAAGTCCTTTTTTTTGTACATTTTGGTTGTTCTACAAGTCACTGTGTTCGTGATGCATTATTTCAATCAAGCTCGCACATGCCACACTACATATATTCTTCCAATCAGCTCTGCCATTGTTGCCCAGAATTAAACACACTGGAGAAATCCAAATATTCAAACAGTCCTGCTGACAGCATGTTTTACTGCTATTTTCTGTTCCACCATTTCAACTCATTATTGTCACATTGATCTATTTAGATGTGACAAAGAGAAATTTCTACTACATAAAATGTCAGATAACCATGTTTCTCACATTTTGAAATAAAAACACACCCTTTATTTTTAATTGCAGGTGTTTACTCTCTCATAATTAAGTTTTTTGGTTTTTTTTACACTGCAATCAGGTGGATGGATCAGACTGATGTTACGTTCCCTGAATATAACCGAGGACACAGAAAGATGCAAGGCGATCGAATTTACACGTGTCAAACAATCTGCCTCACAAAGATCATCAGCATACAAAGAGACACACACAGTGAGAGAGAACGGTGTAAATGTCAGCTCCTGTATTCATGTCACTGCACAGCTGATGACACAAATCACCTGAGCAGACTCACAATCCAAATCTGGGGCATTTGCATTCAAACCTTTGTGCGCGCTCACTATGTCACATCACGTCGCATTTCCTTCCTCCACCTTTGTATGCGGGGAGAGCAGACAGCTATATTAAGTGATTTTTTGATTTGGTTGGAGTCTTGCATGACCGGTGACCTATATATCGGCAATCTTATGAGGCGCGCCGTTGCCATGGAGTACTAGATGCAGAAAGCGGATGAAGGTTAGCTAATGAAAGTTCTCATTTCAGGACAAAGAGAATCCAAGAGATTTTCGAGTTATTCTTCAAAAAGGCAGGAAATTCCCTCTGAGATTTGATCGAGCTGTAAAATACCTCGACTATTGCAGTTTCCCTGACAGCTCCTATGAGATGCCTGCTGGGGTTTTGTCCTATATATGTCGTGTTCAAACAAAACTGCTTTCTGCTGCTGCTGCCTTCGCTGAAGACAGAGCTTCCCATCAAATATTCAGCAGTTCACATAGGGGGGAATCACTCAGGCCTGCCTGCATGGCTGCTGCTGTTTTCAAGAAGAAAGTAGGTTGGGGCACAAATCTCCCCATCACATGCATGAAAGCACTACATGTGTCACATATAAACAGTGGAATGAAAAGGCACGATCACAGAAACACTGACACACACACAGAGTTGTTGCTGCCTGTTACTGCTTCATTTTTCCAGCAGAATGTTACTCTTTGATACTGTCTGTGTGTGTGTGTGTGTGTGTGTGTGTGTGTGTGTGTGTATACTATTTCTCCTATGAATGGCAGGCGAGTTGCCGCACAAAGGGAGTAATTGTTCTTGTCTGAACACCAACAGTCCACTGAGGAGGCTGCTGTAGTTGTGTATTCAAACAGGCGAAGTCAGAGGAAAAAGACCCCCAATCCATCATCTTCACCCAGTCTCCCCACGACAAAGAAACATTGAAACACAATTTCACTGGAATGAAGGGGTTCATTTTTGTCTAAGTGTGACTGCTTCTGTTCACTTTTCGCCTGTTGGAAGATAATCGGACGAAGCTGAGAAGAGTGTAAGTGAGAGACTGTAGATAGGGTCAGTGCAAACAAGATTACCTAGAGAGGCAAAACAATATACAAAGAGCACAATGACCGGGCTTGGGTAACTCTCTGGAGTGCGTTTAGGTGAAAATAAAGGTTCCTATTGATCAGGTAGACTCTTAACCTACAAATCAATACAAAAACTGACCAAATTTCTGATTGCCTAATCGCCCTTTTGGTGGATAGCGTCTTAATTTGAGGATTAAATTGCCATTCATAGGTAGATTCCAATGTTTATAACATGCTGTAATGTGTAGGGCTGTGGATTATAATAACTTTCCTTACTGATCATTTTCTTTGTTGATTGTTGTGTCTATAAAATATCAGACAGTCGTGGCAAAAGCCTTACAGCCAACAATAATGCATGCAAGCTTCAAATTAATGATTCAGATTTTCACGTTTGAGAAGCTAGAACTGGGTAATGTGCACATTGCAGCTTGAAAAAAAAAAGATTGTTAATATTGCTCCTGATTAATCTTCTAATTACTGCACCTCTAACAGTAATGCTCTATGCAGATATAAGGGCATTTTTCTAGTGTTCACTCTGCACTTCTTACTTTCCCTTTACTTACATATTTTACATTAATACTACTTTTCTTTTCTCTGGACTTTGACTTATTGGACAGGACGAAGTATAGAGCTCCTTGTGGACAAGAAATCACTTATCACTAATACCACTGCTATGCAGCCGTCTGTCTACATTAGTCTATTTAACGGAACTAGATTTTCGTGTGTTACAAAACATTTATCACGTTTATATGGTGTTTATATGTCATAGTTGTAGAATTATTAGGGACACTTTTAGGAACAAATGAAGCACCGAGCACACAGCTTATGAGAACTCATTTTGTGTGTCTTTGTTAAGATCCTGCACATTGTCTTTGCACTCGGTGGGGATGTCTAAATTTAGAAAACACTGGACTGAGTCAGTCCTGTTCTATAATCTCGTTTTTAATTCTACTAAAATAATAGGACGTATTGTTCATTATTATCACAGAGGCCAGCAAAACAAACAAACACAACAACAACAAAAACGACTTCTCACCGTTACACCACTGAAACGGGTGCATCAATGCACCAGATGGAGTCCTTGCCGTCGGGATCCGATTCGTGTTTACCAACAAACCGCAGGCCTCCTCGCAGATGGATGACCGCAGTGAAGTGCACAAGTAGAGCCGGTGACTGCCCGCCAGCTGTGTCAAAGGTGAGCGAGACAATAGCAGCCCTGAAGAGGTCGTGAAAGACGAATAAAAAGGTGGATAAAGGGCGTTTAGTCTTTTTGTATCGGAAGTTGCAGCTGGGTTATGTCACATTGTGCGCGCTGGCTCGTCTTAGAAAAAGCAGAAATGCTGATGTGACTCTTTCTCCAGCTTCTCTTCGCTGTGGCAGTTTTTATTTTGTTATTATTAAAAGACGGCATGACACTGACCCAGCAGCAGCATCTGTGTGAGAAGAGAAACTAGTCCACAGGCTCGATTTCCCTGCTCCCGCCCCCTCTCCGGCAGACTGACGTCCGGGGAGACCAATGACGAGGCCGGCTGTTCCGCGCTGTGGTGTGACGGGCTGGTGTGTTTCCTGTAGCAGCTCATTAACGTCTGCAGCTTACTGATGCATGTATGTTTTACAGCAGAGGGTCTGACTCACTGTAGCTCATGAGCCAATCACCAGTGTGGCATAATAACCTGTATATTAAAGCACGCACACCTCTAAATGTCACATGTCTTTAATAGATTCACAGTGCCCCCCAAAGGTACTGGAACAGCAAGGCTAATTAATTTATTTTTCTGTGCACTGAAGGTGTTTGTGTGTGAACAGACAGAGTTTAGCTTTTATTTCCTGTTTTTTCATTGCACACATCATACACATCATAAATGTGTTACCTCTTATGCTTAAGAGCAAAGGAGGTAACACATTTATGATAAATGAACTTGATCGCTTAATTATTAAGTAGAACTGGATACCCACTCTCATTTTAAGGTTTGGTCTTCCCCATGAAGACTACATTTGTAGTTGAAAAAGGTAGACCAAGGTGAAGGCCACAGAAGGGAGAAAAGCATGCTTCTGAAGGATGAGTTTTATTATTGCTGTGTTCAGACTGTGGTCTTGACAGTCCAGAAAGGCTCTATTTAAACTAACTTTTCATACTTTAACTGAAGCCATTGTCAGCAAACATGTTTGTTTAGACCCTCGCTGTTTTAAGTCATCTTGTGCTTTTCTGTGACATGTGCTATAATCACACTGCCCCACCAGAAGTGTGCAAAGGGTCAATTATTTTTTCAATAGACTTTCCTTGCAGACATGACGTGAATAAACCTGGTGAGAAATTATCGAATCCTTTATTCCAAAGCTTCAAATGTTCATTGCTGACCTTGGAAATACTGATTGGACAGTATAGTGGGTTGTTGGTTAAGTGTTTTGTTTGTTTTTTGTATTTGCTTAAAAATTTACTTTTACTTAAGGACAAAAGGTCCTTAAAATATTCAGATATAAAATTTTATGTCTACACTTCATTGACTGGACAAATCATCAGAAGATATTTTTCACCAAGAGGGGGGCTGTTTGTGCAAAACCTATTTTAACTTGGACTAAAACAAATAAAATAAAATAAAAAAACCCACACATTAAAAATTAGTTTATTAAATGTCCACCAAGTACAAAAGACGAGGACCCAGTTGTCCTAAAAATCTATCCAGATGTTCTACTTCAAACACATTCACATTTACAGGGTTGAAAGTCTCACTTTACTTCTACAAACAAGCACATTAATGGGAAAAACAACACATTAACGTAATATAAGTAATAGTTCTGTGTCGGTAATGCCATAATTGCCAGCAAAAATACTTCCTTAGTGAAATACAAATACACTCTGAATCAACACAAAGGTTTAAACAACCCTTTTGATTATCTGTGATTAAACCCAGCAGACTCTGTGAGCATCCTACAGACACTACAGCATATAAACATTTACATGTACTGAGATCCATTCAGCTGCTGGAGTAGCTCAGAAGAAGTAGACCTGCTCATATGCTGTGATGTTTGCAACATAGACAGGTGAGTAGTTGTAAATCAGTGATGAATCCTCTTCTACAGGACTGTCAAAGTGATGTAAACTTCTCCTTGCTAAACAAAGCAGAGCAGATATCCACGTGGTTAGGTTACGTTAGAATAAAGTAGCTTAATGAAGGAATTTGGCAGAATGGCATATAAAAACTTTAATGGTAATATTTGTTATTTGCTGGTGTTGGTCTGTTTTATGTGGTTTGGGTGTAAATTTCAGCTGTTTATCATGGACTCATGTAGTTTTGAATGTTTAGTTTTAGATCTTTATGTGAAAATCCTGTGAAAAACTAAGCATACCTTTACTGCTTTAACAGCAATTAAGACAGTAATTACTTGCCAGGTGCTGCTAATCAAACTCACTTGATGAATTAATCAACAGCAAGTAACGATTTTGTAGACCCCACCTATACAAGCAGAAATTTTGACAGTTTGCAAGTCTGGAGCGTTTAGGTGTGTGTCATAGTTTTTCCAGAAGAGGACATCCCAGCAAATTTACTTCAAGCGCAATACTCAGAAATTTAAAGAAACAGAACAAACAAGAGCCAAAACAAGACATCTCAGACTTAGGCCTTAGTTAGCATGTTAAATGCTACAATTCATGAGAGTATACTGATGGATACAAATATAGCTTGTTTGGAAGGGCTGCCAAGACAAAGCGACATTTTTCCTAAAGAGAACACGGCAGCACAGCTTAGGTTTGCAAAGTTGCATCTGAACAAACTGCAAGATTTCTTTGGAAAGCTAAGACCAAAGTGGAGATGTTTGGGCATTATGCACAATGCCGTGTTTGGAGAAAACCAAGCAAATGCAAATGAACACAAACACCTCACACCAGCTGCCAGGCACAATGGTGGAGGGTGATGATTTGTGCTCTTTTTCCAGCCTCAGGACCTGCATGCCTTGCAGTCACTCAGTTAACCATGAACTCCTCCAAATACTAGTGATGCTCCATCACTGCATCTCACTTGGTGTTAGCTCTCTCTGCGGTAAAGTATCACTTCCCGTTCATGTTACAGCGCACAGTGGGGGTTTGTGCAGCTTTTCTACTTAGCCGATTTAATCAAAAACTTATAGATAGCATCTAAATTCATAGTGTAATATTCACATGCTTTATCCAAATTGTTGGGACAACGATCCCAAGCACAGCAGTAAACCTGCAACAGAATGGCTAAAAAGAAAAAAGGAAAGAATCAAGGTGTTGCAAAAGCCCAAATTCCAGACCTCAGCCTTGAGTTAAATGCTGTCACGGGAACCTAAAGGAGCCATGCATAAAACAAATGCCTGCAAACCTCAATGAACTGAAGCAATGCTGTAAAGAACAGAGGGCCAAAATTCCTCCAAAGTGATGTGAGAGACCGATAAAGTCACAAATAAGGATTACTTAAGCTATTGCCACTAAAAGTGGTTCTGCAAGCTACTAGTTTTCACAGTACTTCATGGAGTCCTGTGAAAAAATTTTTTTTCACATGTCTGCAAGTGAAACTGATCAAAACAGGGCGATAAATATACCCACAGTTCTGAAAGTAGTTCATGAGAAGATAGCACGCTATTTTATATAAGGTTCGCATCAGTGATGCTGATTAGTTAAGAAGTTGGTTTCACCAGGAAATAGCGGTCACCACAAAGGAAGGAAAAAAATAAATAAAAATCAAAGATTAAAAAACACACAGGAAACAGACAGCAATTGACCACATTAGACAGTTTTCATTGTCTTCAACACTCAGTTTCACTTCACTACAAAGAAGTTTTTTATTATCACTTATTTTTTCCTCTGTGATTTTGGTTATGCCAGTGAAATTACTATGGCATCCAATAATTTCATATATCATTATGTATTTTCAGCATTGTGCACAGGGCTCACTAGAGCACGACAAGCTACGGGCAGTTTCTGATTGTTTGGTCAGAGACATTCACACTAGTGGGCTGCTGGAAGTCATTTTGTAGGACTCCAGCAGTGCTCATCCTGTTCCTCATTTCAAAAAGGAGCAGATACCAGTCCTGGTGATGGGTTAGGACCTTCTAAAGCTCTGTCCAACTCCTTTTGGTCATTGTACATACTGATGTGCCATCCTGGAGGAGTTGGACTACATGTGCAACCTATGTAGGGTCCAGGTATCACATTATGCTACCAGTAGTGACACTGGCCCCAGCCGAATGCAAAACTAGTGCATCTGTTGTTGATTTCATGTAACACCAATGCAACTGAAAACTGATTAAGAACCCCCTCTGCTACTTAACTGACTAGATTAATATCCCAGTTTAATTGGGTTGATACTATACTCTGATTAAAAAGTGTTCCTTTAATTTTGTTGAGCAGTGTATGTTTTTTGATAATGCATGCTTATCACGTTACCTTCATTGACAAAAAATTCAGCTAGCACCGACGATAACTGCACGGCATGACGGGAGTGAGGGAAGTTCAGCTTTCTGTACCACTGAAAACGATTCACCTCCGGGTGCCACTGAACTCCATAGAAAGGATATCTTTTACCTGTCATAACAAAACGATATATCTCTTGGTACAGTGCTGTTTCAGGGAAATCCTTCAGCTTCTCAAGTAAATAAAATAAATAAATCTTTTAACCTTCGAAAGTTGAGACAAAGTGAGCTCCGTTATTAGCGATGTTTGTTGACAAGATGTTGAAGAAACTCTGTAGCATCTCATTTTCCTGGAAGTCCTGTGTGAACATTCGTCATATCAGCAGTCATCATTTAAGTGTCTCCATTTGTTATTATTTTAACTCTCCTTCTTGTATGCAGTACTCAGAACTGTTTGGATTCATTAGAAGAATTTGCTTTTGAGCTTCATTTCCACTGATGCTTTGTTTCATGTCCGCTCAAGTAACAACAACTCTTTTCATGGCAGGCGAATTCATTCTATATGCAGATTACAAGACATATCTATATAGTATATCTGTTAAACTCCTGCTGAGTCAAAGGTTTCTAACTGTGAACATTGGCTGGGATTCTATTTCTCCAAACAATACTATTCAAAAACCTAACAGAAGAAGTAAAACTATCTGTTTGGTTACACTGGACAGAAGAGGGATTTTGCTGTACCTTTATTGTAATTCCATAGTTGTGAAAATTGCCAGTCAGAGGTTCCTGGGTCAAAGCATTGATGAGCTCATCTGGGAAACTATTGAACATCCGGCTGGACTGCGCCTCTGCACGCAACACAAAAGCGTATTTGATTAAGTCTACTTATAAAATTTAACACATTGTTAGAAAAAAAACCAAAACACTCACACACTTCTTAATAGATATATATCGGTTTAGGATAAGAGAATATAGGCATTTTAAGAGGTCAGAGGTCTTCAGAGGTCATCATAACTGATATATCTAACAATACACTCTGAAAAAAGGCAAAAATAGACTTTTTGGGGGAAGAAATTTGAATAATTTTTTGATGCATCTCAGTTTCATTATTTTATTTGTTCTCTAATTGACAACAACAACAACAACTGATTATGTTGGAGGCCTTTTTCCCATTTTTGTTCGTCTCATCCAAAGAGCACATCAAATATATGCAGAAAGAGCATTTAAAGTTAGGGCCAAAAATCCCCCAGATTTGTAACTTGCCTCTACTGACACCAAGTGTTCAGGCCCTTTTCTGTAAAACATTTCTAACCCCTGGAAAAAAGTTCCACTTTGTGTATATATATTAAACACAGTAAAAAATAAATAAATAAATAAAAATAACAGATTCAAAGACAGCAACCAAGCACGAACCTGTGGTTAAGTTCAGGGGCAATGCCAAGTTCTCAGCTGGGGTTTTTGTCAGGAGATTTTCACCAGCCACCAGCACAGTGAGTAGCTGCATTCCCATGCATGTGCCCCAAATGGGGAAGTAGTCCCCGGCATCATTAGCCTGAAATTCACAGAAGTCGGAAATGTAAGTTTTCTGTCCCAGCAGCAGGAAACCAAACTTTACTCTAATGGACAAAATTTTGCTCATTTTCTTTTTTTCTTTTGCAATCAACAGTAGTTTAAGTGTCCTGCAGATGTAGGTCAAGTGTATGTCATATTAACAACAAACTGGTCTTAATATCTAACAATGTTTCAGTGCAAAGATTAACCTCAAACTATTAATAATTGATCGACGTTAATGTTAAACTTCGTAGAGCAGAATTTAAAAATGCCAAGTGTAATTATTCAAATGTTGTTCAATAAGAAGCTCTTATTTTTCTTTGCTATCAAGCAACCTGCAGGACAGGTACAAGATCCTCCCCTAAGAGGAGTTCATTTCTGCTCAAACGAGACAGGCCTTTGAAGCAGAAAACAATGAATGGAGAATGATGTTCTGTACAAACCGCCAGAGCGAGTCTGTAAAAAATCTTCGCCACCCGGGCAAAGTCTGACGTCTCCAAATCTGCAGCTCCCCCGATGAAAATCAACCTGAACCGACATCACACGACAAATAAAACTTAGTGCAATCTATTTCAGACACAAATTTCAGTTTCAAACACATTTAAATTAATATACAGTAGCTCACCCGTTTATCTTCCTGAAGATGTTCTCATATTCAGATGTAGTCAGAGTTAATCTGTGCAGGGAAACAAAAACGATGAGTTTTGTACTGTTTTCCATTGTTCAGACTACACAATGGTACAGTTCACACAGGGGGTCAACTTCTTCTTTTTCCACAAAATGTCAGCAACAATGGAAACATCAGGTGAGTTAACATTCACCCAATGTTGAATGCAGATGCAAAGTCACCAAGTTTCAATGACTTAAAATGAGTCTGCTCAAAGAAAGGCTCTCTCTGTTTTTATTATGCAGATTTAAAGAGACTTGTTTTGAGTGAGATTTAATAGGCATAATGATTTCTAAATACATCCAGTTCTTTCCTTCTCATTTTTTAAAAGCTCATCTTTACTCTTAAATGACTAAACCCACCTTATAGGCATTACTCTGCTGCCCCCAGACTCAATGTAGTTCACATAAGAAGAAGGTATGTAAGTCCTCCCAAATGGTTTCATAATTTCATCTGTAACAACCTGAGTTAAAACACCTGTGGAACAAAAATCACAGCGGCTCTGAGTGAACACTCAACAGTGACACAGCTACAGAGATGCAGCGATTTGCTCTGTTTTCTAAATACAAGTATCTCTCTGAGTCAAATACCACATAAAGTCCAGAGGGTGCTCTTTTACTCACCTATCACAGATCTGTCATTCACAGCCTCGTTGCTGAGTTTAGTCGGCATAGCTCTGCTGCAGCAGAAGCAGCAGGCAAAAAACAAGCACAGATAGGTCGAAATTCCTGTGTTAAACATGTTTTTGGTCACCAGCTTAGTTCAGCAGAGCAGTCTTTTTTACAAAGCTGTCCGAGCTGTGGATAATGAAAGCAGCAGACTTATATAAGTCGTGTTAGAACAGGATATAGTCAGTTCAGGGAAGTGAGGAATGCCCAGATTTACATGTGACGACTCCTGTACTGCACATGCCAGTCAAGCAAGATGACTGCTGAGGTAAACATAAAGGTTTTGCTGACAGCACGGAGTTTTTGGCAAAATTTTTGATCATTGAGTTTATTGGAAATTACGTAGCCTCATTGGTTTGTGCTGAGTTTTATAGTAGAGGTCATGTGACCACTATAGCAGCCAGCTGCAGGTTCATGCGTGGATAAAAACTGCTGTCAGACAAGTTTCTGTTCCAAAGTTTAAGCGTGGTTCCTATTTAAAAGGTTTAAAGGTGTTGCAGGCTTATTTTTTTTACAATAGTGCTGTTTAAATACAAGTTCCTCATAAGTGACCAAAATAAAGATCCCCATGCATGACTGTCGCAACTTTTCTAATGCTTTATGTTAAAAGTGGCAAAAGCAACTGATTTTGTAACCGATACAGTTGATTCACAGATTGTGTAACACATGTTTTTTAAACTTCAACCAATGATGAACACACATTCCTACCTTAAATTATGCAGACAGATGGCTTATGGTTTAGGAAGAGGGTAAAAAAAGCAATTGGTGCTCCAAGTGTTTCTAATACAGCCCACCCAAATTCTTGCAGGCATAAGGAAACGCTGACATGAAGGCTGCTTGTGTAAATGAAAAAATTCAAGATTCGGTTTAGGCAAACACACGTTATACAACAATGGGATGCTATTGTAACAACTGAAACTTAACATGCATTTAAATACCATACATAATGTGTATGTAAAATGCCACTTAATGCTTTACTTTCATATTTTAAATGACTAACCTGAATCAACAGGAAAAATTTGAGTCACTGAAGCAACTGTGCACTGTTTGAGCACTCCAGCCTTTCCATTCATGGGGGATTGTTTACATCCAGGGCTTTCTGCCAAATGGGCAAAAGTACAACCCCAACTCCAAAAATGTTTCATAGTTTGGTATAAACTGGACTCAGTGAGCAGAGTCAAACAGATGTTTGCACGTCTTTATTAGAAAATAGAAAGGCAGGTTCTTGTGAGTGACTGGTTGCTTAACTGAGTGAACAGGCATGCTACTGGGAGCTCTGTCAGACAGGAGAGTGACTATTAGTGGAGTACCAGGTAAGTGGGAATGAGTATTACCGCATTTGTAATCGATTGAAACAGTCTAACATAAAAAGATGGCATGGAGGAGCTCAAGAGGAGTACTTGGTCAACAGGATGACTCCCTGAATGCCCAAGAGGAGGCAGGCGGAAACCTGGTAAGTCCTTCCATTTGCAGGTAGTAAAGAAGAAAAACTGCCTGGAGGTGCTCACAGTCCACAGGAGTGTTTGACTTGGAGTTCAAATGTTTCCTGGCAGCTAGAGGAGGAGCAGAAAATACAGGTTACACAAGGTAAGTGCAGGAAATTACTCAAAACCAAGGAGGCCTGACGGTCACCATGTTGACAAGGACAATCTGGCATAGAACTGTAGCACACGACAGCCTAGCTCTTGATTACACCATAGAAAACAGCTGGGGAATGACAACATAAGCCGGAAGGCTCCACCCAGGGGTGGGTCAGAGGGAAGGTGCGGGCCCAGCAATTCCACCTGAGGCTAAGAACAGAGGTTAACAAATAATAATAATAATAAAATAGAAGTAAACCATGAAAAAAGTCAGGATGCTGTAAAATGTAAATAAAAACTGAACCCAAAAAAGGTAAATTGAACATCAATAGATTTTTATTTAAAATAAAATAAAAGCTTGTCATGTTACTGTACTGTTACTGAGAAGTAATAGTAAGGTATATATGTAAGGTAATACTTTGCTCCTCCTGAGAAGTTCTTGTCTAAGGTCATAGACGATAAAGAAATTGTCAAATGTGATATTGTGTTGCCTGGTAGTCATGTCAACGAGTCACCCTGAACGGAGCAAGCTTGTCAGATTTTGCTCTAGTATCTGTTGTCGAATCTGAGGACTCTTCACTTCATTCTGTTGCCTGTTGATGCGTCCTAGAGATTATCAGTCCAGGTATTCCTCATCAGTGTCATTCCACATGTCGCCATGGACTTTTTTTTTCAAGATTTGTCACACCAATGATAACTCTCTTTAGTGACAATGGCATAACCAGATCAAAACATGTTTTGATGTCACTTTTTCTTGTCACAGCAAACCTTGCAATCCCAGGAGTCATTTTGATGACATTTGCAGCAGTTGCCCCGCCATGTAAGCCAGGAGGTACTGTGCTCCAAGAGATTCCAACGCTTTTGAATTTGTGTGTTACAGCAAGAGCAGCTTCAGCACCCATGACCGCCTCATAAGACCTCATACTGTCTTCAGAAACCAGCTCATCCATATTTCTGTTTTGTCCAGAGCCCTTTTATGCATTTAAAACCTAAAAACAGGTCAGACTGACCCCTACACAAGAGGAAGGTTAATCTGACTCCAGTCTATTCAATTCAGCCAGAATGAATTGTGATGAATGATACACAGACATCAGAAAACATTTAGTGTTTCTGGTAAGTTGCTTTAATGGATGTACACTTAGCAATTTATTTTACATAGCATATTAGAAAAAAAAAAAAACTTTAAAAATTTCCTCACAGGATGCAGAGATCGAGTAAGAAAATGGAGTTAAAACCTCACTTAAGGTTACACATACTGATACAATTATTGGATTAGTCAACTGCAAGTCCTCAAACATCACATTTCTATGTCCCAGAGTGTTTGTCTTTTCAAAATACTGTACATTTATGGTAAAGACATTTGCTTCAGTCTCCAGGCAGATAACTTCAGATGCTACAGCTCGTTTCTTCCAGGATATTCACACAGCTTAATTTGGTCCTTTCAGTCACACATTAGTCTAATTGAGAGTGGTCCTAACATCCATGGGAGCAGTGGTCTTCATCTTCAAATGGCAAATAAATAATACTCTGCTCATTTCAGTTTTTCTCTGAAAAGAAAATAGACAAAAAGATACAAATTTAGACTAAAATAATGAATATTTATTTATTATTCCAAATATGAATTGGCACACTTAGGTCCTTGTGTTTTTGCTGGCTTATACAGAAAGCACTTCATATGATTCTTAATTTTAGAAATGATTTAAAACCAAAATTATTTAACTAGTTATTTTAAAATTATTTAACTAAAAAAAGTCGTTGGAAAACTCGTTTTTCAGGATCAGGAACAATCATTCTTACCTGACATTGATTTTCTTGATCAGATGATTTTCTTATAGTATACAGAATAATTACAAATAAAACGTAATAATCTAGTTTAAAAGTAGATAATATATTTCAAACAAAATAGCAAAAGCAATATCAAGCAGATTTACCTCTGAGTCTTTGTATTTCCTCACAAATATCTTTACACACAGCTGCCAGCAGCTCTTCTTTTGGCTTCAAACCATCCAGAAATACTGGGGAAAAAAATAAATGTCACATTAAAAAAAACCACATCAGTGTCATTTATTTTATTATTCAGTGATAGTGCAGTTTGGTTTTTTTTAAAATAATGTTTTGTTCTAATCATCACACATTAATCTCCTCAACATCCTCAACAGCACATGCATCTTTACCAAATTCTGATGTGTCGCTCTCGATCTCTTGTCGGTTTTTCAGGTACATTGGCCACACGTATCCATCGAAGTAGCCAGGAGGATCAGGAGGTGTGTACACCCTTAAACTGTTGAAGACAGCAAAGAAGGTAGACACAGTTGCTTTCTTGTTTTGCATTAAGCGGTACAACAGAAAAAAAGTGCACAAATAATGTCAACAACTTAGAAATAAATACCTTCGTCTCCTCTTGCAGGCATCATAAGGTATTTCCATGAAATATTTTTTGTCAAACAGTTCATCCAGAGGCCTGGAAGGGTGAAACATAATAAACCATCAGAGGCTTGCAGCACGCACATAATTAAGATTTTTATTAAACATTTGAAAAGTAGAAATCTCCATCAGATGAACACAATTCACAAATTCCTCAATGTAAATTATTATTTCTATTTATTTATTTCAGTTTTTTTCTATAAACAATAATACATTAATGAATGCTGTATCTCTGCCTAACGTTTGACGTAAGGCTCGATAATTGCCCAGAGTGCTTTTTAAAAAAAATAACATTTCATAAAAAATGACATGAACAGCAAATTACAGTATTAATAAACAAAGTATTTAGTTACTTCACAAAATATAAAGTCCTGCAAATCTGAAGATTTAATTTGCTAAATTTATAACTGAAAACACATGATGTGACTTTATTTAATCCTCCTTTGTGTACCTGTAGTTGAAAATGAGGAAGCCTTCCACTATGAGCACAAACACCTCCTTATGGACTGATGGTGCTATAAGCTGGGTCTCCAGGCCTTGCTGTCTGAGGAACGACTCGGGATCTCTTCGCCAGGAGTCAACATCCCTCATCATCATCTGCATGTGCAGAGCCTCAAGGACTTAAACAGAACAGTGAGCATGATTTTCTTTCACATTTAAAATGAAATATTTAAATAACTGAATGAATATTACAGTCAGCAAACTATTGTTTGGATACTTCTCCTTTATTTTCTGCCACTGTGGCATTTTTTTATATCTTTCAGACTGTTGATTGACAAATCAAGTGATTTTTAAGGCCTCACCTTCGGTTCTGGGAAACATTTTTACCATTTAATTTTAATTTGATTGCAATGAATGGAAAAAAAAATCAGTACTACCCTACATTACAATACCCTAAATTTCTTTTTAAAAATCCTTAGAAATGTTATTGTAGTCAACCATCCACATGTTTCTATATTTTACATACATTTTTATGTAATTTTAAAACATGTGAAGGGCTAAAAATGCTGTTTTAAAGATTTCTTAATGTCCTTATACTATTTTTCCCAGTTATTGACCCTAATAGTGGTGCATATTAACATTTTCAGATTTTAAAACCTTCTCCAGTTTGCTAAAATGTGGGAACTCGTATAAAAAAAATACCACAGGTCACATTTTCAGATGGACAAATGAACTACAAATTCTCCAGTGATCATAAGTCTGGATATCAAAGATGAACGTAGCCACCAAGTCTGAAATGTGAAGCTGAAGGAGAAATGCCCTAAAACCTGCAACCTTTCTACTGACCAGTAGGGGGCGATCTTCCTTGCTGCACAAAGAAGTCTAATTGTATAGAGGTCTATAAGAAAAAACGACCTATTTCTAGCTCTTACCACCACAGGTGTTCCCAATAATCAGTCCTAGCTAAGTCTTATCTAATACATTGCAATACACTGTAAAGTAAATTGTCCTTACTGTCATATTGCTTGAACCCATTGCTGTCCACCGGCACCTCAGAGTCATCCTGAAGAAAGAAGCATATGTGATGCTTGCACCAAGGCTGGAAAAGTAGCAGCATGACTTGAACACAGCCTCACAGTCTACCTTAAAATATGAATCCTGTGCAATGATGCAGCTGTTGGGTATTTGCTCTTGCAGACTTGTGGCAAGTGTAGTTTTTCCTCCATTGGTCATCCTAAAGGAAAAAGAGTAGACATTAACTAATGAACATGTACTTTTAACAGTAAATGTACACAAATAGCCTTGATATTTTTTTTTTACGTTTGCTTCTTTCATTTAACTAAACTCTCCGAAATCACACTCAGTGCAGAAATGTTTATCTGAAAAAAAAAGAAGAAAGAAATTAATCCTTGATTGCTTTATTTTATGATCTCAGGTGTAGCAGTGCTTATGGCATTTTTAATATTTTGGGCGTCTTTTAAATAAATTATCTAATGTGACTGCTTTTAACCACACAGACAGAAACAGTAAAGGGCAGAAAGCGTGTAATGTCCTGATGCATCCTCCAGGTGAGGAAGTCCCAGAAAGTCGATTCTGTTCATCTGGACGTAGCGTTTTAGCAAAAGTTTCTCCCACTAAAATGCTACATCCAGATGAACAGAATCAACTTCCTGGGGATAACACTGTAATGTATTTAGTGCCAGGTCATGCCAGTGAATGGCATCCCACTCTTTCATTGATAGTTGCTTCAAAGGCTTGCCTCAAAGTTCATTTCAAGACCTGCCCACTCCTTTGGCAGCAGGGTTTTTGTCCATAGTCATTGTGAAATCATAGCAACAGTCGCCTCAAGTCGCTTTATATTGTAAGGTAAAGACTCTACAAAAATAAGGAGAAAAACAATCAGACGAGCAAGCACTTGGAGACAGCAGGAAGGAAAAACAGAAGCAACCTCCAGCAGAACCAGGATCAGGAAGGGGCAGCCATGTCCAACTAGCAGTGACTCCATCCTTCCTAGTTGTAATATGCACCACTCAATATATATCATGGTCAAAAATACTTAAAAAACAAATTTAAGGTATCCTCATTGCAAATGTTGCTTCTTATTTTTATTTATGTAAAATTTAAAAAAAAAAAAAAATTGATTATTATGGTGCTATCAGCATCAGTTAGGCTCTAGCTGGCTCTGTTTATTTTTTATCTGCAAAATGTGTTGTCAAATGCAAAATATGAAATGGCTTAAATTCTTTAAGAGACAATTAAATTTTTTTTATTTTGAAAAAAGTTGTTAAATAGTACCAGTTGACATGTTTTTTTTTTTTAACACTCTCAGCTATTTGTATATCAGCCTAAAATTTGCATGTAGTTAGGGGTACAGCCAGTCCAACAGTTGCCCCATATCAAACTACACCCATCCCCAGTTTTGGGTGTGGTCTGAGGTTTAACTAGAAAAC
The DNA here is from genome assembly GCA_015106755.1 of Etia nguti. NCBI lineage: Eukaryota > Metazoa > Chordata > Actinopteri > Cichliformes > Cichlidae > Etia > Etia nguti. Next base: position 30,615 of record VUQG01000181.1, read on the forward strand.
TTTAAAATGCAGATAAGTAAAAAATTCCTGCACGCTATTGGTAATAAATAGGCAGTGCAAAGTTCAGTGCCCCTTCTTTCATCCTTCCATCAGCCTATGTACCATTTTCAGAGGAAGGGTTATCTTAAAGCTGCACCTTCTACTGTGGACACAGATATTCACAGCATGGTTCGCAAACTTTTTTTGAATATTTAAAATAAGCATTTGCAGACAAGGTTTGCATTGATCATCATTAAACACATAACATTAGTGTAATATAGGAGAATCAATGCAATTATCTGTTCTATTTAAATTCTATTTAAGTAAAAAACCCAGGGAGATTGGGGCTCACCTCTCTAAAGAGTAAACAACTCTTATCAGTGTTTCGACATCACTGCCATATGCAGTGGCTTACTGACACATGTGCCCTCTGCTGCTCTCTGACACATGCATGCTAAACAGCACTGGTGAGTAATTTAACATTTAATGAATTAATATATTTTGTTGCCTTTCTTATCTGCCTGTACTTTCTACTCATATGAGCAATTACCAAAAAGGATTTCACAATCTGAAATTATCTTGTGTGATAAATTGTCTTGGGTGCTAGCTTGTGTTTGACTCTATGCCATTTGTGGTATAAAAATTAAACAAATAAATAAAACTTGAGCATGGAAAATGTCCTCCCAGGTTATGTCCCAAAATGATCCAAAAAGAAGTAGGCTGTAAAATTCGTGTTTTGCAAAAAAGTTCAAAAACGTATTAGTGTGTTTAATCACTTACCCACCAATTCCTACAATTAGTGTCTTCATTCCAGTTGTCTGCGTCGGCTCGCTGCAAAGCTACCGATTTATAGAACTTGTAATACTAACTTAATTAAGGAGTCACGTGCTGGTAACTAGTCCTGCAACAACAACAGTCCTCCCACATGCTATTATGCCGGCAGACGCTTACGATTTGCCGTTGGAGCCTCTACGTCACTCACGACCTCCCCATTGAGAAAAAACTGTTTTGCTTTTTATTCATGTTGTTTTCTTTTCTTTAATCATTTATTATATTTTATCCTGATATTTTCGTACTCAAATATTTATTTGCAAAGACTTTTATTTCAAAGTGTTTCAACTTAAATCTAAACCTGTCCATTATGAAATAACAATACAAAAAGAAAAAGAAAAATGAATTTTTAAAATGTTTTTAAATATATTTATACTTAATATATAGTCTATCATTATAATCTATAATATAATCTATAGGTTTTTTTTGTTGTGAAACGTTGAAAACGTAAAAAAAAGCGCTGCCTTACATCCAGAAGCCAACGATCTACAGGTTTGGCGCATGCGCTGCTTAACTTTTCCGTGTACTGAGCAGAACTTCCTCATTGAGAGTGCTAACAGTAGAGAACTCGACAGTCTTGCGACGATTGTGACTGAAACAGCACAGCGCGTTTCTTTTCGCTTTATCCGCCAGCCTCACAAATGTCGAAGCCTCCTCCCAAACCAGCCAAGCCAGGTAAGACCAAAACTACGAGGACATGTTGTTTAAACTTAACCCAAACTTGTGACGTGTTTATACGAGGACAACGCACCTTGTTGGCGTTAAACGGTTAATGGGCGGGCGCTCAACACTCCTCCACGGGCTCGGTTGGTTTCTGTTGTTTGTTTGTGACACCTTGTTTAGCAAATAGAAAGAAAGGTCTTAAACTTTCATTGGAAGCAGTGTCGCTTTATCGCTAGCCCTGCCAGGACAGTGTTGGAGTTATTGAAAGCGCTTTCTCGCCATTCAGTACACTGACGGAGCCATCCAGCTCTTACCACCAGGCCTCTGTCACTTCCCTATTTCCATCACTCATGCAAAGAGAGCACCGCGAATCAGTGGCTTTGGGTGAATGGGTGATAAGTCTGCGTGGTCAGTGACATCAGCTCTACTTCCTCCTTGCTCAGGTTATTCTGGTAACCTCTTCCCAAACCTTCCTCACCAACGTTAGAGCACGTCATAGCGTTAGCATTTACCTGTCCTACGCACTGTGTCAGTGCAACAGGTGTACACAAGCAGCCTGTGTAGGAAGGAGAGGCGAAATTCAGTTTAATAGGTATCCTTTGTTCAAATGTCCTGGTCCATGTGTTTGAGGCTAAAACCGAAACTGTGCCTTCTCCCTTAATAAACTTGCAACGCTGTGGCAAGTGTTCTTCAAATTTCTATTTATTAAACAAGAAAGTACAAAATTTCATCCATCATGGCTGTAAGTACAGCATATGTGCACCTTTGATGAAATTTTAAGGCAGCGTGATGAGAGAGAGGCAGAAAATTGAACTTTAATGCCATAAAAACACAGTTTGATTTGTTGTTGTAATCATTTTTGAGCATTTTGTTTGTGCCCATGCTGCACTCTACTGCACTTGTCTACCCATATTGAAATTGGGGGACTATTAATGTTTTTATATGATTTGTAAAACTTTGGGATGTACAGAAAAACATTTAAATGTCCACAATGTCAAATCTAATCTTTCTAAAGGAAAAAGTAAATTTCTTTACATCTCCTAGCCAACGGTTTCTGCAGTAGTGTTGGCTAATTGCACCTAGTTCACTAGTCTCATCTTATGCATCAAATGTGGACACAGGTAAATGCAGGTGTTTGGAGAAAAAAATCTCCATCTCACAGATGGGGAGAGAAGCATAAAAGAGCCTTCCTCATGTGTGAAGTTAAAGCTGGTTTATGTCTACAAACATGCTGAGACAACAAACACAGGCGCATCTCTTTACCCGCACGAACCACGATCATCCGCGCTCTTCACAGTCCTTGACGAGTCAGTCACGACGCCTCGGCTGGCTGTAGGTGAGATCACCTGTCAGTGACAGGTGGCAGGCCGGTGGGGCTCGTGCAGGACAACTGATCCATCCTGCTAAAGCTATTTTATCCAGATTCAGGATCGGTTTTCTGTAACTTTCCCTTTGGCGGATGTGCTCGGTGGATGTGCTCAGTGTCTGTGCATGAATTAGCTTTGGGAAAAAAAAAATTGGCAAGTGTTTGTAGCCATGTGTGACCAAATAGCACCCAGAGGTACGTGTTCAGCTTCAACAAGAGCTGGCATGTTTTTTTTTGTTTGGTTGTTTCTTTGTTTTTTGCACCCACTTA
>VUQG01000182.1:0-18600 GCA_015106755.1 Etia nguti
ATATCTGCTCAATTTATCAAGACATCGCATATTTGCAAAAGTGCTCCGACGTTTTCGGAGACGAGCTGGCCGGGAGGTCAAGATTCAACTCCCGGCACATCGTCTTCAAACCCTCCGGTTTTTCGCTACTCAGGTTTAACATGATATATAAGTCACTTAGATAACTTAAAAATGTTATTGTTTGGCCTTTTTTCAGTGTTTTATTCGTTCCTGAGTAAATCGGTTTGGCTGAGATTAAAGTTATAGTTTTCACACAGCTGAATAAACGTCAAACAGAAAACTGATTAAACAGAAGTGTGAGATGGTGAGAATTTACTCCAGTGGCCTGTTATATTTTAGATAGCAAGGAGCAGACGGCTGAGTTTATTAAACTCCACCGAGACAATCTGCAAATTTCATTAAAAGTTTAATAAACTGTCATCTTGTCTTTATTTTTGGTTAGCACATACCTTAAACACTTCAAGCTGAAAGCTAATGATAGTTATATAAGAGCAGATGCATGCTGGTGCAATAAGCTGTTTTACGTCCAATGGATGCATGATCTGATTAGTCGACTAAACGCAAAAATAATCGGTGACTAGTCGACTATCAAAATAATCGTTTGTGGCAGCCCTAATGAAAACCCTGTCACTTTGTGTCTTTGCATCATATAAGTGTGTTATAGTTTCTCCTACACATACTTCAGGCACAAAATGATTGAGCTTTATGTGCAGCTGTCCACATCTCAGTTTTTCAATCTTTTCTCTCCCCCTCGGTTTTCAGGGCGTACCCCAGCTCCCGTGTGCCAAGGCACTCTACAACTACGATGGCAAGGAACCAGGAGACCTCAAGTTCAGCAAGGGTGACATTATCATCCTGCGTCGACAAGTGGATGAGAACTGGTACCACGGTGAGATGGGTGGAGTACACGGCTTTTTCCCCACCAACTTTGTCCAAGTTATTAAGCCGCTGCCACAGCCGCCACCTCAGTGCAAAGCTCTCTATGACTTTGAGCTCAAAGATAAAGAGGCCGACAAGGACTGTCTGCCCTTCTCAAAGGTGAGATGCGGCAGCACTGCAAAACCCACACTTCTGCCACATGGTCAGTGTAGTAAAACAAAAATACCTCTCATTACAGTGACACTTTCTTCTAAGCATTCATTTACTCAGGTTTTGTGTGTATGTTGGAATGTCAGGGTTGTTGACGCCCAGAGAAATGGTTTAGATTTTCAGCCAGACTTCTTGATGAACAGCTGTAATTAGGAACGTCTTAACTACAATAATTAAGCAGTTATGTCTGTCCAGCTGTTGGGTCATGGTCTGCTGTTTTTGTATTCTTTCATCAGTTTTTGCCACATGAGCAAAAACCTAAACAAGCTTACTAAGTAGTTTTCCAAACACAATGACCCCTGTGTTTTTGCTCGTGGGCATGTACCGTTTAATAAAACTTTGCACCCACCTCATTATTTCTGTTCAGTGTTTGTTCCTCAAGGATGAGCAACTCTCTTAGTTAGCAGTATGTTTAATGAGTGTTTTCCTGTCTGTCTGGAATTTCAGGACGATATCCTGACTGTGATCCGCAGAGTAGATGAAAACTGGGCAGAGGGAATGCTGGGAGATAAAATTGGAATTTTCCCCATCTCGTATGTTGAGGTAAGACGACTAACGGGACTCTTCAGTGTCACCAATCGCTCCAGGAGCAGGTGTCTCACTAAAATCAGTTCCTTTGAACACCTTCCTTATATATCTCACAAAATATGTATGATGCTCCTCATCCTTTTGAAATGCTTATGTTTCATAGAACCACTAAAAGCGTCTTTGAAGATTTAGACAGTCGCAGTCTCACTGACAGTCTCGTGTAAAAGCTTTAGGAATAATTTAGACTGAATTAAGCAAATCTTTGCCCTTTAAAGATCATTTCATTTTCACTTGAAGAAACTGTTCACGTGAAGCTCAAATAGGTGCGACTCGCTATGCAAATGTCTGCCTCCTCTTAAATATACACTCACTGACCACTTTATTATTTGCAGCTGGGATTTCCACACACAAGCATCTCTAGGGTTTGCAGAGAATGATCAGTTTCCCAAAAATATAATATGAAATGGAAGTCATGGATCCATCCTGCTTTGTGTCAGATGTTCAGGCTGGTGGTAGTATAATAAGTGTGCAAGATATTTACTTGGTACATTTTGGATCCCTTAATATACCTACTAAGCACTGTTTAAACACCACAGCCTACCTGAGTATTGTTGCTGACCATGTCCGTTCCTTTATGACGGCTGCTTCCAGGATTACACACCATGTGACAATCTATGTAAAGATTTAATGCAGTTTTGAAGGCAAAAGGGATCCAACTCAGTACTGACAAAGTGTACCTAAGAAAGTGTCTGGTGAGTTTATAATGAAGTATAATTGTTCGGGGGGGTTTGTTATGAGCAACAAAAAAAACCAAAGAAAAATTCATCATTAATGTCTCTTTCCAGAAATCATGTGTTGAGAAATATCCAGAGACCTTGTGAACAGTTTCTTGTAGGAATCATTTTCATTTTTAGTCACACTGCACCCATCCATCTACCCATTAAGTGAAACTGAGGCATGTGACAACATGACGGGATGCAAACTTTAATGGCGTCCTTGGCTGAGCTGTAATGTTAGCCGTCTTCAACCTTCTTTTGATAGCAGATGTAAACCATAGGAAGCAAAAAACAAAAGTTTCCTAAATGAAACTGTTCACATTTTTGGGTAATTGGATGATGATGTCTACAGCTGCTGTTTTTTGAGCTTTGACCGCCTCAAGTCACGTTTCCTGGGTTAATAAGAAAGCATGCACCTCTGTAGTCAGTATATCTCCAAAACTGGGCAACTGACCAAAATAATCTAGATTGATGAGGGGGGGGGGATCTGAATTTTAATACTTGTTATTGACAGTGTGCATTCATTTGCTGTCAATATTACAAACAAGCAGAATAAATGTTTTAAAATGTATTTGGTGGAGAAATGGTGTCCATAAATTGGATTGCAGAAGAGTTTTGAGGTTAGTCTGTGGGAGAGCAAGTTTTTCAAAGCTGTGACACTTGTTTTTTGTTTTTTTTGTTTTTTTTATTGCTGTTGTATGTTTTCTGTCCTTCTGTCAGTGTATTTTTCTACACTGAGTGGGGGTTTCGCAGAATGCAGTGTTTCCAAGGCTATAAATCATTTTGTATCTTAACAACTGAAACTGCAGAATAGAACATTTTGTTGTCTTCTCACTCGATGCTAGGCAGTCATTTTCTGGTTTCATAAACAGTGGCAGAATCATAGCAAATGTATAGCGACCTAAAATGTTCTTTGTCTCTGCATAACCAGTGAATATCTAGGTCATAGTGTTTTCATCGCCTCAGGGGCTTTTGTTGCGTCTTCAGTTGTGCATATGAATTAATCTATAAAGTTGGCCTTATAATTTAATGAGATGAAGGGCTCTCACCAGGTGCTTTGCTCTTAATCCTGTATGTATATCTCTTAATGTGCTGACATTTCAGCGATGAACCTGCACAGGATCTGAGTGTAACGCATAGCTTTTATGTCCTAAGTAGACAGAGCTGCTTGGGGCAACCTGTGACAGCAAGTAAGCGCCCCCCTGTGATTAACTGAACTCTTGTTTTTTAGTGTTGCTTCTTTGATTTATACCTCACTGTCAATCACACATTATGGTGCCTGAAAGGGTTACACAGCCTGCAGTTTCATAGCCGGCTTTGAACCATCAACTCCTTCAGACTAAAGCCCCCTGCACAGAAGATGTAGCATGAAGAGCAGAAATATTATAATTTAGTTTTTGTTTGCTCAATTCAGTTTATTTTAATCTATTAAAAGTCATCCTAGACATCTTAGTCAAAAAAATGTGTGCACAAACCTAATAATGCTAACTGTGTTGACAAATTTGACAACAGGTAAAGAGGCTGTCTTCATATTGTAGTGTACTTTAGTGTGTTTTGTAAGGGAAAAATTGTCAAAATTGTTGTTTTTATTATTTTTAGTTTGGTTAGTCCACAGTCACACAGGCCAGGAAGACATTCAGTGACCCCTGCCCCGTAACCCCCAGCCACTGGGGAAAAATGCTTATTATTTGCCTACTGGTTGATGAGAGGTTTGTGGTGGATGATTTCTGTCACTGAGTAAAATCGGTCACAAAGAAGGTGCTGCGCCAAAGACCACCTTGTGATTTCTTTGATCGCTGATTGCCATGGTCAGTCATAGTTTGTATGGAATATGCCAGTTTGTCTGCAAGTATTGGCTGACTACTACCTGAGTTGTAGTAAAACTAAAAGTGCAATTCAAACCAGAACCAGAGAACTTTCTTCTTTAAAGTAAAAGTTGTACCCTTTGAAATGTGTTGCCTACAGTGCAGAGGCACAAGCTTGCATCCTGTGACAGGAAGCAGCCCCAAACAGCTACTCACTAACTGGTCATGGGATCTGCATTTTTTTTTAATTTTTAACTAGCAATCAGAGGTTGCCATGGAGTTGCCAACTGGTCTCTAGGCCTTTGTGATCGACGGTTTAACTAAGAACTTTGTTTGGTTATATATAAAAAAATAATAATAGATGTCTTAAGTGTCAACACAGATTATAATACTAATAAAAATGTAAAAGCCTTTTTAACAGAAAACTGAACAGCCATTCATAAATGATGAAGGTGAGATGATAGGACTACAAAATATCGCATGAAAGCAAATATGTAAAAATGTGTTTTTAGGAAGTTTGTAAAGAATTTTAAGTACGTAAAAGCTTTTTTGTCTTAGTTAATTATAATAAGCTTGACAAGCAGCAACCTCATTTGTGTCTGTAAAGGTGACAGTGCTGACGTTGGAGCTTACTCACGTTTTGGAAGCTCTTGGAGGCTGATACAGAATCTCTATATTGGTATAAAATTCACTTCTTGTGTTTATGGGTGAAAAACACAAGAAGAGCTAAATTGAACTGTGTAGACATATGTATGTTAGACAAATGTGAGACAGAGGACTGAAAATGTGACCGAAACACTCTGAGTTGCGACACTCTATGTCCAACTTGGACACGTTCTTTTCTTCACCATCTCCACTGAATACATTAAGAGAGACTTCCCATGACAATAAGATTAATTATAGAGAGTGACAGTTTTTGTGATAATTTTAATGCTCCATCCATCATCAGTCCTTCATTTTTCTTACTTCCAACTCCTCTCTTCATAACCCTGCTGGCTCTCTTCCTCTCTCGTAGTTCAATTCGGCAGCTCGGCAGCTTATAGAGTTGGACAAGCCGTCCGACTCCAGTGGAGACTCCGGTGAGGGGGCCTCCTCAGGGCCTCAGACAAATGGTGCCCAGCGGGCAGGGGAGAAGAAGAACAGCAAGAAACGACATTCTTTCACCTCTCTCACCATGTCGCACAAACCCATGCTAGCGCCTCCCCCTCAGCGCCACTCCATGGAGATTAGCGGGCCGGTCCTCATCAGCTCCAGCAACCCCACAGCAGCAGCTCGAATCGGAGAGATCAGCGGGGGCCTCTCCTGCAGCGCACCTTCACAGGTATGATTCTGTACAGGAACGCACACGTTGACAGAGAGCTGCTGATGCAAGGCAGGGTGCTTTCTTGTAGTCGATGCGCTTTCGGTTTTCAGAGTGCAGTATTATACATATTGTTACTTGTGATATGCAGAAGGATGTGGGTTTTTAAAGGAACCTTGTTTTCTTTATTTTCTGTTTAAAAGAGTTTTTTTTTCTTTTTTAAGTGGAAATGCTGAAGAGCTTGTTATGCTATTTTTGCGTTGCACATGTTGTAATTCATTCATCATTGTTTGCATTGCTGTTTTAGTGCCAGGTGTTTATAGACACTGCGCTTCTTGTTAGTGAAACTACAGCAAAAGTTCCATTTTACGGGAGAAACTGTTGTCCAATCAGGACACATTTCTTTGGGTTTGAATGTTTTCTCAGGCTGTTTGTAGTGTTCATGAGCATTTTTTTAAATTCATGATGAGGCACACTAATCTGCCAGGGGAGCCTGCTGCCATTGGGGAGTGCTGTTGCCTCTGAATGATGCTCTACAAAATTTTTTAGATTTGCCCAAACACATGTTACACGGTATTTGTGGTTTTAAAGAAAATGTATTGCTTCTTCCTTATTTTCTGTCACATATATAAGCTCACAGTAAACATGGCCAGAGTTTAAATAATGAGGTCAATGTGTGTACAAGTAATCACTGTAAGACAGTTTTTTTTCCCTCTACTCCTGGATCTGTCTGATGTCAGACAAAGGGGACATCCTAAATACGGCCATCTCCACGCACAGAAGCTGCTTTAACCTGTGATGGGCAGCCAGTCACAAGAAAGGAGGATCAAGGATGTTTCAGATAGTCAGAGCTGGAGCAAGACCCAGAATAAGATAAACAAGGATTATTTTGAGCCATAAGTCATGCAAAGCTTCTCTAACAGAGTTCAAGAATAAGAATTTGCAGTTGGGAATGAGAATAATGGGTCTGCTTTAAACACACAGAGTTGAAAAATGTGCATTCCTCTTCACTCCATGATTCTGGTTGAGATGAGTCATTTAACCAGCTGACTTGTAAATATCCTGTTCCCCGGTCTGTAATTGCATAACTTTAAAAAAAAAAAAAAGAAAAAGAAGGAAAAACAGAAACCAGCTTCAGCCCTTTTTTCCACAAGATATTTATTGCTTTTTTAGAGGCTTCACTCTCCTTCTGTCAGCAATTAGGCTGACTTCCCTTTCCCCCCGTAATACCAAACAGGCCATTGCTCCATCCGAGCGTTTGAAATCATGGATGCGTGACTCCACTCATCCACAAAAATGACTCCAGCTTAGCCCTAAAGGTTTCCACACCAACCCTGACATGACGGCAGCTCACAGCTGCCTTGTGGTTGCCAGCCGGCTGGGATTGAGCTCTGACTTGGCGCTGTGCAAGACAAATGTTTTGTGGGTTTAACTTGGCCTGTAGCTGTCCGTGTCTTAAAATTTGTGCATCTAATAATAATTAAATGGTATTTGAAATTAATTCAAATAGTTGTTGCTCATCAAGGGGAAGTAAAGGCTGTTAAACTGTAATGAATTCATTTTAATTAATTTTATGAATGTGCTGAATTAATCCAGTTAGTTTTATTTGGGGAAGGTGGATTCCCTGACACTTACTGGTACTTTAAATTCCTGAGCATAATAGGAAGGGACCTATTATGCCTTTTCTTATTTTTCGTCATTAGCATTCCACTATTGCTTATTTGGTCTGCTACTGAGTCTCAAGCAGCAGGTTTTCCCATCTCATTCGTAGTTTTTGGAAAGCATATCCAAGCAGATGTATCTGTGAAACCTTGGGACGGTGCATGCTTATTGGCTAGGGACTTGTCAGTTACACAGTGAAGCATACCATGCTTTATCCCACTTGTTGATAGCAAAGAGGACCATAATTTTAAAATTTATGGCCATGTTCCATTTAATATCACGCAAAACTAATGATTGAGGCCATAAACATATCAGCAAAGTGTTTACAAAAGTCACAGATAAGGGAGCCAGTTTGCCTGACTTTAAACAACTAGTTTGCAGCAGAGGAGTCGCCCCCTGCTGGTCAGAGAGAATTCATGTAGGTTTAAGGCTTTGCTTTTCAGGCCTGTAAGAGAGATTCATTTTTTTAAAGACACTGCATAGCTATAGTGACTTCTTTCAGACAAAACATGAACTGAGGGGCTTCATCAAGACCCAGGACAAGACAAGTAAGGATTATTTTGAACTGCAAATTATGCAGTCTAGTAGAATCCATTAATCAAAATATGGTGGAGTTGGAGGTTAATATAAGGCTTGTAGTTTATTATTATTTTGAGAGACATTTTGTTGTTCTACTTCTGGGAGTTGCCTGGGAGCTTGCAGCTAAAACATTTTTTCTGTTACTTTCTGGTTTTTGTGTATTTTTTTTCCTCTCCTCTTTTATTTAACGTACTTACTGCATTGTCTGGTTGCTGCAGACTTTCAGAAATGCTACGTTCCAAAACCCCCTATTAAGCTCAATCATTAATCTTTCATCTGCAGTGAGTGTTTATGTGCTGCTTTGTGAGAGGGAGACAAGGCGAGCGCTTGTCTGCAGTAAAGCGGATATTGAGGATCATCCTGTCTTTTTTTCTTTCTTTTTTTTAAACTAAAAGCTTTTCATGTAAATATGATTTACGTATCATCAAAGCCGTCTGTCTGTGCAGAAGGCATAATCAGGTTTATAATGACCTTATCCCAGTAATCATTATCAGGATATTTCAGGAATAAAAGAACCTGTATACGTTTGCGTAAAGTGATCCCTCCCTACTGACAACAGTGCTAATGATATGTGTGATTTATAGATCTTTGTTTAATAAAAACACGACAGAAAGAGTCTCCAGGCTCTATACGCACAGATTTTGTCTCCTGTCTCCCCTTCACCTTTTCTTATCTTCTCTTCTTCCAATTCCCAAACAATAGACAAAGGTAAGCCAAAGAAAACAGGCTGCGTTTGAAAGCCTTGACTACAAACCCCAAGGGAAACGTATTTATTTAATTTAACATAGTGCAACTGCACCCTCCTTATATTTTGGCATTTATTCTTTTCAGACAGCCGTTTCACTAACAGTGCCACTTTTGAGTACGGAGTTAGATTTTTCTTGCCCTCCTTTCAGAAAAATACACCTTAGGAGGCGGCTCTGTCTTAGGCAGTCATCCATGGAAAGAGACCACAGGCTACAGGGAGATATTGTGTGTCCAACAGTATGGCCTTGTTGCCAGCACACCATCATGACTCATGTGGATGACTGACTGGGAAAGCCGCCTCTCTTTACATGTCCAATGAAATGTCCTGCCTGTAAGGTCACGAGGCCAACTTTGTGGTTATGGCTGGAATAAAAAGCCACACGTGTGCGTCACTGTTTCAGTAAGAGTCATTTACACACAATGTGACAGGCGAGTCACAGGGTAATTTTTCATGTCTGTTTTTCCCACACATAGACCATAGACATGTTCTTATATTTGACATGTTCTTGCAGAATTTTGTAGTTTTTAATCCGCCTGCTAGAACTACACCATCTGCATTAGATTTACTAACACACGGTATTGCCTGACTAAAAACTGGCCTTGTGGGGGTGATTATGCTAATAGGCACAATTGGGCTGTGTATAGTTACTACAGTGAGTCTCTCTTACCCTAATTAACACAAATGTTTGCCCATTCCTGTTATTTTTGGCCATTTGATAAGAAGAAAATGTGTCATATGATTTAGTAAATGAGATCCCACTGAAAGAAAACTTTAAAAGTATATATTTTTTTTATCATTTTCCTGGTGATTTTCATTAGTAAGGCCAAAACCTTTTTGGAGAGCACCAAAATTATTGCGTGCAAGAGAATCCCTGATTGTTGACAATACATCCATCCACTTCAAGGTCACGGGAGAGTGGAGGATATCCTTGTTGTCATAGGGTCCTGTCACAAGGCTTATTATCGACAGTCCCCTCACTTCTTTCAAAGTTCAGTCGCGGTCAACTCTTTTCACTTTTTCCAGTGAGTCTCTCCTCTTTCCTGTGTTGCACTGCAGCTGAAACAGATCTGGAGATCTGTTGCTAACTAGATGGAAACTCTAACATGAATCTGGAGGCGTTGGAAACCTGCTTCATGTCCCTCTACGCAGACCTCACAGAGGCTGTACAACAGAAGAAAAACCACCAGCTGCAGTCCAGAGTCATGAATGCAGCTACTCGGAGACCATTCAAGTGGTCAGCAAACCATTTATTGATATACACTGAGGTGTTTAAACTTATCATTAAGGGTACAGGGGAGGTTTTCCAATGTTGTGTTCATGGCGGAAAGAGTTAAACCAACAGGAGACAACTGCGAACAAATGGTACAATGCAACAAAGGACTAACACAAACTGATGGTTTAAATACACGGTAATCAGGGAGATGGGAAACATCAGGCTACAAGATACAGCCGAAACAAATCCAAGATGGTGAGACAGGGGAAGCAAAACTAGAAAAGAGGTCCTAGTGACAGAAACTACCAATATAAAATGGGAAGTCATAAAACAATTAAATACCTAACACGGAAAGGGAGACAGTGAATACAGGCTGTAAAACTGAAGCTCAGCTAATTATCTTATTTAACTTATTATGTTAACTTCTTACCATTTTTTATTAAATATAATATAATTATTATATTTAAACTACATCTAATTATGAATCACAAAAGGAAACAGAACTGAGACAGAAGAGAATAAAATCCTGGAAAAGATAACGGGAGTTAGAAGCTAAATACAAAACAAAATGACCAAAACAAGGGACAAACTAAGAGGTAAATATACAGCAATAAACCTAATTAAAATGTAGGGTCAAAAACCCCGGACCATGACTGTTGCATGGCTATTTACCTGTACTGAAATCCAAATCTGTGCCATAAACATTCAAAGCTGTGCTGGGATCAGCGGTGATGCACATATGTCCGCGTCCTGTAGGTGTAATTTATCAGAATAGCTGGAGCTCATTTCTATTCTTTGTGTGTGAGGAGTCGTTGCGGTGTTTTTAATGGTCTACATTTGTCTTTTGTTGACAGGTACATATTTGCACAACTGGACTAATTGTGACCCCGCCTCCTAGCAGTCCTGTTACTACAGCAACCGTCTTCACATTTCCCTCGGAGACGAGCTACACATCCATCCCTGTGGTAAGACTTTAAAATTCATACAAATGCTGTCTTAAGCAATTAAAAAAAAATAGAAAAAGTAAATGTAGATTGTTACTGGTGGCTTGAGTGGTCTAAGAATGATCACTGGTTCTGTTGTTATTGGTTACACTTGGTTAATTTAGTAAAAACACATCCACCCACCAAAACCCCTTTTTACCTCTCAGCCTATAAAAAGCTGACAGGGCATTGCCTTCACCCTGCAAGGCGGGCGACGTGGACACCCAAGTTTGTGAATACGACAACTAGAAAACGAAGCAACATAGGAATTTGAAATTGATGCCATAAGTGCATCTACTAAAAATCTTGGACGAGTTTGAATCTCAGTGGTCTCGACCTTAAGGTCAAGGTCAGAGGTCCAATTTTTTTTTGAAAATCTTCTGAATGCGGTAACTGGAGAAGGAAGTCACTCAGGATTTTTCACATTCACAAGTGTAAGTGTATCTACTAAAAATTTCAGATGGGTCAATTCCCGGTGGCCTTGACCTCAAGGTCAAGGTGTGAATGCACCATCAGGCCTACCGGAGCTTGGAGGACTGTATTGCAGGGCTTGTAAAAAGTGGTAGAAGCCCAACATTTAGTAAACGTCTTATGTCACTCCAGGCTTTCAAAACAGCATAACATAATCTGGTAATGGTATACATTATGCAGGTTATTCTATTAAGATTGGATTAACTGATCTGGTAATCCTCTGAGGTCTAAGTTATCATCTGTATCATCTGTAGGATTAAAATGTAGGTTTACGGTTACCATCAATGAAGACTTAAACCTCAGAGCGTTAAAGCATGTTGCTTTTCTCCATGATGATGGTTGGCCAGACCTCCGTTTATATCAGGATATTTTAGACCTTAAGTTTTGTTCATCTGTATTCTGTGCAGATAATGGTTTTACAATTCTACACTTTGCAAACAACTTTTTAACAACACCTATGTGCAGAGGGAAAAAGAATGAGTACAGCTAAAAATGTCAAGAAATCCCTGCAGCCCACACAAAGCAGCACGTACACTTCCTGTCTGTCTGTGTGTATGCTCTGGCATGTGGAGTTTCTGAATGAGCAGGAATGTGTACACAAAAGGTTGTGCTCTCCGCTTCACTTGGGAACCCAACATGATGTTTTTGTACAGATGATTTCTCCAGCCTGCAGGCAACCTAATTATCTCAGCTCAAGCGTCGGCAGCGAACCGAAACGCACATCGACACTCACACATACACACAGCCCGTACGCACACCGCAGGGCTGTCTGAGTGCCACTCTCCTCCCCCAGTGTGTCATGGAAGCTATTACTCTGCTGTGCAGAACTGCCAGCATTCGGTTTGGGAAGACTCATCTCGCTCCTGGATAGGAGAGTCCTCTTCAGCATCATTCCAACACGCTGAGACTTCATCTGTTTTTTGTTTTGTTTTTTTACAGTTTACAAGTTTATAATGATGTGTCGTTTTCTTTTTTTTTTTCTTTTTTTGATTATTTACTGTGTTTCATTTCCAAAGCTACTTATAAACCCAGATTAACTGACTCCAAAACTGCGACTCATGGCAAAGAGAAAACAAGAGGATTCATAACCAAAGTTTGAACACAAATTATAACTGGCTAATGCCAATATATGTAGGTCCTGCCAGGTTAAATTGTTATAAAAACAAAATATGCCAGCCGTAAGTACTAAATGCGCGCAGGGTAAAAGGACATTTTGTCAGCATTTTGGAGTGTAGAAAGAATAAAGGGGTTTGGGAAGAGCTCAAAGTGATGTGAAGAGAAAAAAATAAGATGAAATTTCACTAGACCCAAAATTAAATCTGTTTGATCTTTATTCAGAAGAACAAATTTCCACTAGAAACAATAATATATATTGAAAGATAACAAAAACATCTGTTTGAAAAGCCATTTTTACTGTTGTAAAAGAATATCATTTTCCATTTATTTTTTTTAAGAGGGAAAAACAGAGCTGTTAAAGACAAATCCTTCCATTCAATTCTGCTTATGTGAAGTTGGGTTTTGTTGGTAGCAGGCTTAGCAGGGTACCACTTTTTGGTTCTTCCTCCTCTTGAGGCGTTCCCAAGCCACATAAAATATATAATCTCTCAAGTGGGTTCTAGATCTATCCTGGATCTCCTTCAAACTGTGCATGCCCCAAAATCTCCACAGGAAAGCAGCCAGAAAGCATCTTGTTTAGATGCTCCAATGAGACCACCAAAGAGATGGAGAACTCGGGCGAGCACTAGAAAAAAGTTTCTTCCTGGACCTGGAAGGAGAGCCTGTTGTCAAGCATCTGGTAGCTGTGATCCATATGGCTCAAATAAGCATATCCTGAATAAATATGTGTTTGCTGCACTTTGGTTTGCCCACCCATGGTAACAGATTTTAAGGTAGAGTGCAATGGAGGCTGGGCAGCAGACAAAGGCAAACATCTGATAACAAGTTTATAATTTTCAAACATGAAAAATCAATCTTACGAATTTTTGACAATTTCTTTCTAAAATTGTACTTCTGCTTTGTGTGATGACATAGGAGGTTGATGACTTATATTTTAATCCTGTAATCCTAGAAGCACAAAAGACATACAAAGAAAATCCCCTAAAGGCCTCCAGTCAAAAGATTGAGTCTCTTTTGACCTTAAAGACGTTCACCAAGGGAAAACAAGTGAGTCAAGATGAATCTACTCATGACTGGTTTGAGGGTTGCTCTCAAGTGTGCCAGCAGACATGCTTTTCACTTCATATGTTCCCAATTAAATACTGCAATGGATTTAACATCAAGCTATGCGGTGTCCTAGCAACAAACAAACAAGCAGAGAAGGAGATTCTCCATTGCAATGGGAAGTCGGGGACGAGATGACGGAGGCTGCCAAACCACTCTCCCTGGTGTTGACAGCTGGAGGGAATAACCCAAATGACAGATGATCTCTCATTCTTCTTCTTCCTTTGTTTCTCATAAACAAACTGGTTTCTGTGCTTATGCAACGTGCAGCCTGTTCTGGTTTTTTTTTTTTTCTTCCTGTGGTCCATTCTGCTTTTTTTGTTTTTTTCTTATTTTTCTGATTCATACTGAGAGGAAACAAGTGACATAGTGAAAAATAATGTGATTTATTTATTTTTTCCTCTATAGGATGCTCTCCCACCACCCCCACCGCCTCCCCCGCAGTCCTCCGTCGGTGGAGCTGCATATTCGCTGGCTGCCGGACAGAGACCCTCCCCCAGCATAAGCGACCAAAGTGGGAGACAAAGACCCACAGTGTGAGTAATAAAAACAGTCCCACACGAAAATATGCAGTCTTCTGAAATGTGCAGTGAAATGTCACAAGCGGTTTGTGCACTGATGGCCCAAAGCCTTAATGCACATGCTCGGATCAGAGGGAGGAAATCCTCGTCTGTCTCTCACACCCCCCTCTTTCTCCCTCCCTCCCCCTCATCTGTCAGTTGAGAGTCTGCAGAGTGTGAGCTTCTGCTCAGGTGAAGGGGTCAAAGTCTGGGAGTGACAGTCTCCTGGGTCCCATTGGTCGATCCACTCGGTGACCCCTGACTTTTGACCCTTTCACCTTTTACCCTCATTACTCCCTGAAGACAAACCACACACCTGATAAGAATTAGATCCACTCATGCCTGTTTTCCTGCCATTGCATGCATGTCAGACTCATGCATTTATGTTCCCTCGCAGACAACACTGAAATCAGACAGAAAACATCCCAGCTGAGGCCTGTTTTTTGGCTGCGGTAGAGGCATGACCCACAAATTGTTTTGTCCTCCAGTGCAGATTTTCTCTGGGTCAGAGGGCACTGTCTTTGCTGGAGGGTCCCAGAGGAGCTGATGACAGATGTACTAGATGATGGGATGAACGCAAAGCAAATGGCATGCTTTTATTCCAGAGGGGAGAAAGTCCGCCATGAAAGCCGTGTGTCTGGTAAATGTCTCATCTTTGTTTGTTTTTAATGCAGCTATGTGGCAATGTTTCCCTACACTCCTCGAAAGGAGGATGAACTGGAGCTGAGGAAAGGAGAGATGTTTCTGGTGCTCGAACGCTGTCAGGATGGCTGGTTCAAGGGCACGTCCATGCACACGGGCAAGATTGGAGTCTTTCCTGGGAACTACATGAGCCCAGTCAGCAGGTCAGGCATTTATTCTTATCAGCATACTGTACACACACACACACGCACGCAGGTGCACTCGGTTTCACATCTTTTTGTTTATGATGCAAAGCTATAGCATAAAAATTCCTCCAGTTTGCTGATAGTGTAAAATATGCTGTGTTTTATTGATAAAGCCACACCTGATGTTTATTCTGTACAAATGGTTTCTGCTGAGTTATTGAACCAGCTTAGAAAAGAATAATTCCCATAAAGAAAACATTTTGATTGCTGCACAAATTCCTCATGTGAGTTTTTTGTTTTCCTGCATTCAGCTTTCAGTCTGTCAGCACTGACAAAATTGTAGACCTTATTTAAGGTTTTAGTAAGTTTATGGTAAATTTAAATTTAAACCGTAAGGGTGACTCTTATTAGTCACAGTTTAAGACCAGAAATCTTTACCTTCTTATGGCTAATGTGATTTATTATATTAGGGTCAAAATGCTTCTTCAGTTCCAAACAACCACGGAGAGACACTCAGACTTAAAAGTTTGGAAATGGTGCTCCATGTTTAGACTGAGGTCCTTCTAAAAATAGAGCAATGATGCTGTACATTTTTATTTGTCCAATCATTATCTTCCGCTTATCTGAAGTCAGGTCACAGTGACTGCTGGCTAAGCCAGATTTTCCAGACCTCCCTTTTCCCAGCAATGTTTTCCAATTCCTCCTAGGGGATCTCGAGGTGTTCTCAAGCCAGCAAGGAGAGCTGTGTAATCCCCAGTGAGTTCTGGGTCTATCGGTTGGGTACAGCTAGTAAACCTCCTAAGGGAAACATCCAGGTGGCACCCTCGTAAGGATGAGCGGTCTCCTTTTTGAGACGGAGGAGCACCATCTCTACTCTGAGCTCTTCACCTTGTGTCTAAGGCTTAGCCCAGCCACCCAGTGGGTTAGCTAATTTTGTTAGCTTGTACCCACAGTCTTGTTATTTCAGACACTGCCCACAGCTACTGAACACGGGTGACAGTTGAAAGATATCGAAGCTCAAATTATAAATCAAAAGCTACACCATGTGGTTCTGCTGTCTTCACCACAACACGCTGGTGTACTGCTGACATTACTGAGGATGCAGCTCTGTCCTGCTGGACTTTCTGTGCTCCACCTTACCATCACTTGTAAAGATCCTAAAATATTTAAAGTTTCTCATTAGGGGCAACAACTGTCCCCCAAACCAGAGAGAGCAATCTGCTTTACTGAAATATTTGGCTATCAAAAAGTCAGGATATTAAATTTGATCTCTGTACTGAAATCTTAGTTGGCCCGGCTGTGATTCATCTGTTCTGAAACCCTAATATGTTGGTGTTCTGGATGCTAGTGCACACACTACAGTTGCCGGGCACACTACACACTAAGGATGCATCTCATCATATAAAACTATACTGTGTCTTACACCTCATTACCCCCCCCTCCCCCACAGGACAGCGTCTGGGAGCTCCCAGCCCAAAGTGCCCATGAGTCTGTGCACTCAGGCAGGCAGAGGTGTCACCATTGTCAGCCCCTCTTCTGCTCCCCTTGGAGCCATTGTTTCAGGGCCTGATTTTAACAAACCGCTCACTGTATGCTCCGCCGCTGCACCTGCCAGCTCCCAGCCTGCAGCGGTGGTCACCACAGCTCAAACAGCCACAGGCCAGCAGCCAAAAGTCTCACTGCACGTCACCTCCCAGATGACCGTGAATCAGGCTCGCAACGCGGTCAGGACAGGTAAACTCACTGGCTTAAAATGGATTTTGTCCTTTTGTATAAAGACAAATTTAAACATTTCATTTTTATATATTGAATTTGCAGCTGCATGTCACAGTCAGGACAGGCCCACAGCAGCAGTGACACCAATACAGTCTGCAACACCCGTGACGTATCTCCCACACCTCGCAGTGTGCTCGCAGCCCGGGTCAAGTCCTGCACAAGGCTGCACTCGAGTAGGGGTGGCAATGGGCTGCGCCGCTGCCTCCTTGACCCCACCCAATGTCAGCGCTGCGTCTTTGGATGCTGACGCTTTGAGACCTGTACCTGTCCTCGCTGTGCCTGTCGGCCCTGGGAGCAACTCCGCTCTCAATCCCACATCTAACAATGCAGCTCCTGCCTGCAGACTGGATAAAGACATCAAGGTTGGATTTGTTTTTAGACACTCTGAAAGAATTAAAATGGTCTCCAGTTGTCTGTTGCTGTTTGTATTTTTAATAGATATGTTTTTTTCCATCATAATAGAGAATGTCTTCATTTGTAGCAGATGATTGAACTGCCCTGGGAGACTTAATTTTTATTTAAATGTTAATCATGCAGGGACGATTCACCAGTAGTAGCAACAAGGAAGGCCGTTGTGGGTTTTTTTGTTTTTTTTTAATGTCTGCTTAACAAATAGATGCCGTGTTTTTACACATCTACCTTGCCTGCAAAAAGAAAATTAAAAAATTGGAATTTGTCCCACCACAGTGTTTTGTTTCCGTAGGGAGAAATGAACAGGTCCAGACATTAGATTACGTCTGTCTGCGGCTTCTGAAAATTACTTCTCATCGCCTCAGAGTTTGCTGCAAAAAAATTGTCTGTCTTCATTTTGCAGAGAGAAAAGAAAAGTCTTCTGAAGCTGTTGTCCTCCAATAAGAAGAAGTCTCGCCCTTCGCCCCCCTCCTCTCCTACCCTTGAGGCAGAGCAGGCCGCTGCTGCTGGAGAGGTGCTACATGGCGCTGTGGGTCCTGACACCTCCCCTCCCTCTGGCCCAGTGAGCTGCCTGGAGCCTGAACCTGCTGCTGCTGTTGCTGCTGCTTCTGCCTCGTCATCCTCCTCCTCCTCCTCAGTCCCAGAGTCCTCCCATCGGAAGAGCAGTCCCCTTGATGGATGTGTTCCTATCGCTCCTCCTCCCCGCCAGCCCTGCTCCTCTCTTTTATCTCAACAGCATGACGCACGTCCCATCATATGTGAGAGGTAAATGTGCAGTTTCTTGGGACTGTTCCAGATTATTGTTTATCTGTAAAACTAAATCACCGATATCAATAGCGAGATTCATGAAGGCCTGTTTAGACTAGAACTTTGTGTCCATGTTATGTTGTTCCTAATTCAGTTCAGTTCAAGTGGGATATATGCATGTGGTACTCAAATTTTTCCATGTGTGCATGTTGTTTGTTGTTTTAAAATCTGTTTCCAGGACACACTCATTGCCATTGTTGCAGTGTGTATCATTCACCATCTGCCTGGCTATTCTCTTTCAGGTACAGGGTGGTTGTATCATATCCTCCCCAGAGCGAGGCAGAGCTGGAACTTAAGGAGGGCGACATTGTGTTTGTTCACAGGAAGAGGGAAGATGGCTGGTTCAAAGGCACGCTGCAGAGGAATGGCAGGACGGGACTGTTCCCTGGCAGCTTTGTAGACATCATTTAATACACGCACGTACACACACACACACACACACACACACACACACACACGTTACAGTGATCCAACTGACTGCTGCTAGCCTCGTTAAGGTGTCACCGCTCCCAAGGTTGCTTGGACAGGTCAACCATGATGACACTTCAGGTCTTGAAATAGACCACGGTTGGGACTCGAGAGAGCTGCAGAGAAAAATCAATGAAAGCACATTGGACAGAGTTAGAGGAGAGCACACACTACTCATGAACTTTTCTTTACTCTTTTTCTTTTTTGTTGTTGTTGGTTATTTATATCTTTGTAACAATTCAACTGTTAAATGTGTGCCTTGTACTGTTCCTCACTTTATTGTACATAAGGACACAAATATGATTAGTCCTAAAACATCCAATATGAACTGTTTATCCGTATGTTACACATTTTAACTTATTTCATAGATCAACCTT